>VXBA01000627.1:4668-50104 GCA_013399895.1 Serilophus lunatus
GCGGGGTGGGGCCGTGCTTTGACTTTTAAGCCTTCTTCGTCTTGCGTGAACATCGTCGCCTTCTTCCTGGTCCAGCTGGCTTCCCATTCGTCCAGCCAGTCGGGCCCCGCCTCAGTTTCCGGTGTTTTCTTGTTGAAGAACTCACGTTAGGCGTCATCTTTGTTTTCATGGCAGCTGCACCTCAGAGATGCCACAGAGCCATGACGGTGCCAGGGCTAGCTCTCTATTGCTGTCCGTCAGCAGCCGTGGTTCTGAAATTCCCAGCCAGGCTGGCCCGGGGCAGTTTGCCGATGACTGCACTCCAGGGTGAAGGTGAGGAGCTGCTGCCCCCCCGGAGGGACGCTGGAGCTTCCCGTAGCCGTGCCCCCAGGCCGCTGCTCGCCCCAGGAAGCCACCATGCCCGTGCGGGAAGGGATGGCCCCCGTGCTCCAGGGAATGGTGGAGGCGGGAGGGGTCTAGAAACCGCCACCTGGCCCTGGCCAGGGGTGGTGGGGACAGGGGGCTAGAAACCACTGCCCCGCTGCCAGGAGCCTGGAGGGCACGGAGCCACCACCCGGCCCCGGGAAACAAGGAGCTGTTGCCACCCGACCCCAGCCTCGAGGGCACCAGGACCGGCACAGGTCCCGCTCCGTCCTGGCCGAGGCAACCCCCTGCCCTGCCCAGGATAGGGCTGCCTTCATCTCAGCTTTTCCCCCTCCCCCCGCTTCAGGGAAACAGGAAAAATTTGAGGAAAAATTGAATTTTACCTCAGGTAAATGGGGTTTCTCTCTTACACTCCCCTTCAAAAGCCTTGTTTTTCAAACAGCTACAGCCCTTTAACCAGTTAAAGATGGCACTTTCTTCCTCAACCTGCCCCTTCTGTACCTAGCAAATGCAGCTCCCTCACTCACCTCTTGTATGTCACTTTCTCCAGCTCTGAACATCCTAGTGGCCACTCACTGAGTTCTCTCCACTTTCCGTTTCTCATACTGGGTGGTGAGAGTAGCAACTCTGTACACGGAGCTCCAGATGTAGCCTCATAAGTGCCACATAAAGGTGATTAATTCCTCTTCTCAGCCTGCTGAGTGAAGTTTTACTAATTCAGCCCATTAAGTAGTTAACCTTCCTGCTACAAGGGTACAGAGCTGGCTTGTGTTTTACTTGATGTCTACCTGCACCCCCTTGTTCTTTACTGCCCATCTTCTGCTTAGATAGGCAGAGCCCAGCCTGTATTGCCACATGGGTTTATTCAGCTTCTGGTGCAGAACTTTGCTTTGTCTCCACTGAGGCTCACTTTATTTCTCCAGTTTAAGTGACATGAATAGTTCTTTTTTTCAATTCGATTCAACCTCTTCCCAACAGTCTTGACTTCTTAGAAGAAGTCACAAAAAGTCAAAGCCCTTACTGCAGCATCAGCTGAGCAGACTTATACTGACTTGCAGGATGCAGCCACCCAATCATCTCCCACTGACTGAGAAAATATCTTCCTTTTCTGTAAAAAGTGTTGAAACCCAAACTAAAATTTCTGTTAAAGGAAAAAATGGTTTTTAATAATTTACTTGTATAAATCAGTGGTTCTTGAGTATTTAATTCAGAGTATTAAACTTTCTTATGGCCTGTGAATTACCATGTTACTTATTATTTAAAGCTGTAAAGAAAAAGTTGTGATAACTTTCTTAGCATTAATACAGTATTATGGTGATAAAAAAATGTAATTTGACAGACATTATTAGAAGTCTTTTCAGTCAACAGTATCAATACTGAACCCATAAATGTTTGGTCTTGCGTTTTCTGCACAAGTCTATAACCATGAAAATGTCCGTGAGTTTTGAGTAGGCTTTTCAGCTGGGCATGAAATATACATCTAGCAACTCTTGAGCTCGAATTGATAGCATTTCTTTCAACAAAGTCTTACTTGTTAAGAACATAAAAGTGTGGCTGTAGAATTAGTTTTGCAGTTGCCTTGTGTTTGTGCAGATCAAGGAACATGTATATGATAAATATACTTTTTTTTTTTTTTTGGTAAGAACACGTGACTGAACTTTGCAATGCTACTGACTGCCACAAGGAACATTAAATGAGTTCCCCAACCCATAGACCATGGTTGTGCTGTGATGTTAGGTATTTTAAATAGCATGGTTTATTTGTCTAGTGACAGCCTGACAGTAACTAAGGCTGTGTGAAATTCTTTTGTAGAGTTGTCCTATTAGCTTGCAAATTTTTGGCATAAGGACAGACAGTTTAATAATGCCTGTCTAAACAAATGCACTCCTGAATAACACTTTGGGAAAATAGAAGGTTTATGTTTCCTAGATTTATATCACAATTTTCTTGATAAAAATCCAGTAGGTTTGGAAAGGTAATAATTACCGTGTAGATGTTCCTTTGTCACCTCAGATACTGGTGTTATAACATGTTTCATTGTGATTGACTAGGCTTGAAAGACTGTCTTATATTAGTATAAAGGGAAGTTTAAACTCCACATCATTCACTTGTCTTTAATTATAACTTTCTTTATCAGTCTTGACTTGAAGACATCACTTTAGGAAAAATAATTGTTCTCATTTTCATTATTCAGTGTACACCAAGAATATTAAATATTATTTATGTTGGTAATTCATGCCATTTGTATGTTCTTAGTCAAATTTATTTTAAAAATAAAATTCTGCCAGTGACTTAGATTTATAATTTCATTATTCATAAAATGAAATTTATATCAATTCACTATTTACCTGTCAAACTATGCAGGAGCAGAAAACAAATCATGTTCTGCCTCAAAAACCTTAGCGTTTTGTCTCTTTTTTCCTGTAAAGAGTATTGGACATATGGATAGTTAAACAAGTTATAAACTAGCTCTGTGGAATGACTTGTGAAGTTCAAGCATGGTAGACACACTTCCTTAGCAAACAAATCCCCTATATAATAAATGTGCTGATTTGTTACAAATATTTATATATATATATTATATGTGTGTATATATATATATGGAGAGAGAGAGAGAAGTATGTTTCACCAGAGTTTCATTTGAGCTCTTAAGGAGAAATTTAAGTGTATATACTTATTTCAATTTTTTTTTTTTTTTTCTTTCAGATTGTGTCTCAAGGTTCTGGTCTGTTTACAACTCCCCTCCACTCCTTTCTAGAAATCTCACATATGAGTACATGAAAATTTCATCTACCTCCACCCCAAATTATCCCTCTACCACTTCCCAAATTAAATAAATCAAGGAACAGTTGCAGCAGTTCATGTTGTATTGACCTTAATGGTACCTATGATTCTGGCACAGCACAGGGGAAGGAGACACTGTAGCTGCTGTTGTATCAAGCTACTACACACGATGACGAACTGCAGTTGAGGAAGTAAAGACAGTAAGCTAACAGCCTATCTTGACATTTTTATGGGGTTACCACTTTGTCTTGCCACAGAGGTAACCTGGATTGTTGTGACAGATGTAGAAAACCATATTACCCTAGAGTGTAACACTTTACTGGTATATCTGCTGAATTTACCTATGCTAAGCATAGCAATTAAATTTTTGTCAGATAGTAGGAAAAAAACACCTGAAATATTTTTTGAAACTAGACATTTTAATGGAGTTTGCATTCCTGGGTCTTTCCAAGGATGAGTCACAAAATTTTCTCCTCATCTGTTTCATAGACACAACTGTGATGTAAAAGGATTTTAGAGGCTTCATTGTATTCTTACTCTATGAATGAATTTTTCTTTCATCATATCTGACTTTGAGTGCTACAGACGATTTTCACAAAACTTTCAAAAGTAATATGCATTTGACCAAGTGTAAGTCATTAGTATTCCAAGCTACATTAACATCATTTCTAGCTGGCAACAGTCTCTTTCTCTTGTTAAAGTAAAAGTAAAGAATAAAAAGTTCAAAGATAGATAGATAGATAGATAGATAGATAGATAGATAGATAGATAGATAGATAGATAGATAGACAGACAGACAGACAGACAGACAGACAGATAGATGTAAAGTAAAAGAGCTTGCTTTAGGAGTTGCTACAAAGTACAGATTTAGCAGTCTTTTGTGTGTGTGTGTGTTGGCTTTATCTCTTTGGATGCAACCTGTTGTTAGGATAGACCCTCGGGACACAAGACCTACCATTGTGCTCAGCTTGTCTTATGAGACAGAAGTGTAACTGTGCCATAAGGCTGGCTGAAGCAAGGCTTCTGCAATTAAGTAAGACTAAAGTGATATTTCTTCTTGCCTGTCCTCAAATCTCAAAACAAAAGGAGAACAACATACAAAGGAAAAAAATCATTTTTATAAATTATTAATCTACTCATCCATTCTGAATACAAAAGTAGGGCTTGACTGAAAAACAACAGCAAAAATATCTTAGTGTTTAACTGTGCGTAAATAAGCGCGCAATAAACAGTAGTCAATAATAGGGAAATGGCTGCAGTAATACTAAATGAAATGATAACGAGATTTCACCTGTAATATGGGTTAGAGGACCAATTGCCTATATTAAGAAAATCATTGCCTCACCAGAGGTGAGTAATAGAGGTTAGCTAGAAATTGACAAAACACATGAAAATTGAGACAAAATATTAGGGTCACTTAGCCAAGGAAATAGGTGCATAATAAAGAAAAATGGTTCAAAAGTATCTGAAGCTGTGAAAGGTAGACATTGCTTGCTCTTATTTGTAATATCATAAGAGCAATGGGACCACACAACAGACCTGAAAAGCAAAGAAGAGGAAATTAATAAAAAAATATTGTTTTAAAAAAATGTAGAAACTGTTGTCAGAGAAAATAAGCAGAACAAAGAAACTGAGGACTACTTATTTATAAAAATAATAAGGGATTTTCTACAGAGCTGATTGCAGTACAGGTAGCATTAATTGGCGAGGATCGGTAAATTTTCTCATTTAAATCTCCTGTCTCCTGTTAATTTTCAAGTTTAAGTCTCCTGCTTAACACTGGATTGAGACTAAAGTCAGGGACAAGCTATCTCATGCTGTTTACTACAGTCATCTGTAGTCTTCCTCTGAGGTATCTTCTACTAGTCCACATAGGAATAAGAAATTAGATCTGAATTTGAAATGCATCAGTTTTTCTGGTCTTGTAGTCCTGCCTTATACTTTTCCACTCCCAGCTAAACTATTTAAAACTATCTCAGGATCTGTCTTTCAGAAGTATAAAGGAACAAAAGACGAAACAGCCCGTAGAAAAACTTTCCAAATATGATTGATTCTTTTATAAGTCAACTAAAAGTCTTATGAGTTTGCTTTTCATTGCAGAAAAAAAAGATTGAATTTAAAGATTCTATTCTATAAAGCCCTCTGAAGAGCATCACAGTCCTGTGCAATAATCTATAACTTTATTTTCATTGTAGATATCTTTTATTTTATAGCAGCATTTTATATTCCCTTGAGTCATGAATCAAGCACCATAGGCAAGATTCATCTGCTGAAGATGAAAAGAAGCAGTCAACATCCCCTGGAGTCCATAGTTGATATTCCGCTTCAAACACAGAAATTGAGTGGTTATCTTTCCAGAATGAAGACAACTTATTTAACACTATTACGCACAATTATTCTCTCTTTTAAAGTAAAACTGACAAACCAAAGTCTTTTTGAGTTCTTGTGAGATGCAATTTTATATACCTGCATGTGCGTGTGTATATTTTGAATAACTTTTTATCTAGAAGGAGAATGTATGTGATGAAATATTTATATTGTCTTAAGTAAAGATGGTTCTCCTTTCTCCTTATTTTATCAGATGCAGTTTAGATGAATATATTCAAAATGAGAGGTTTTACATATCACTATAAGATGTAGCCTCAGATTTATTATAGTTTCTACACTCAGTCAAGAAATTAATGCCTCTGCTAACAGTCTAATGAATAGGTCTGTCAGCCCACAAGCATAGTTATTGGAGATGCCTTGGGACTTCCAGTTTTCAAGTTAGCGGGAAAAGGGGTTATCATACAGAAGATATTCTGAGATTGCGGGAAAAGATATATAGAGTGCACTGTGTCTTTGTGTTCCCCTAGCAGCTGCTTTCAGAGTGGTAATGCAATCTCAGAGGAATCTGCCTGCCATTTCACTTGTAGGGTGACTGCAACTATCACAACTGCTTCATGTGAGGTAAATACAGAGGAATGGGAGGGTACAAATTAATTTAACCCTGGAAGAAGTGCAGAAGCAGACGCAGAAAATGCAGAAGCAGAAAAATGCAGAAGGGCTCTGAGAAGACTAGTTGCTGTGATATAGCAAACTACAAATATACATACTAAATGATGATGTGTGAAACGTGGCAGGTTTTCGGTGCTTATTTACTCAGATACGAATTTTTCTGGATGTTTACTTACATGATGGTTCACAAGCCATATTTCAATGTGGAAAGAAACTACCACAGCCTGAAGAATTCATCTCTGTATTCACAGATTATTCTGGAATAAGATTCCAATCAATGCATTAAAAAATGCAACACCAGAAAGCTTAAAAGATACTTTTCAATTTATATATTTTCCTATAGAAATGATCATCATCTATCATATGGAAATACTATGTATTTCAAAAGATCAGTGACTCAGTCTAGTGTTTAATTAACAAATATATTTCCGTGATAAACAAGCTTTCAAAGTCTGTCATTAGCTATTGTGGAGAGATGGTTGGATTAAAAAAAGAAAAAACCCACATTTTATAATTCATTCCATGTAGCTTGAAGAGCTCTCTGATTTATAATAATTACACTGTTCAAACAAGGAATTTGGACCACTGTCTGTAACATGTTTTGTTCTACAAACAGGGTTCTAATGTATGATACCAAAAAAAAAACAATTAGTAGAAAAAATTGCTTGTGTTTGGTAGGTAAGAATTGTGTCATTTAAACCATTTCAACATTTAATGAATATTCTCTCTCTTAGTTTTGGGAGGACTTAATCATACTCTTTCTCTCTCCAGGATAGTTCTAAAACGTCATATTAAAAATATGTCATATTGATGCTTCTGAACCCCAGTAAAAATCTGAAGAGTTTGCTTCACAGCACTGCACTTCATCTGCTGTAGAAGTAAGCTTCAATACATGCTCTTCTCAAAACTCTTCTCAGTATTGCAGAGTGTGCTGACCTTTGCTTTTCCATCAGAAGAAAGCTGTTGTATCTGTCTCTTTAAGAGTCTTAAGCCCATTGTAAGTATGCAAAGTATGTATAAGTAGCAAACAAGCAGAAATTCCAAATCAAGAGAATCCCTCAGCAGAGAAGTTTAAATAAAAGATTGTGGAAGGAAATTTTAAAGTAAGAAGCATTTTGAAAGATGCCTTTCTTCCTATATCTTATCTGTGTGTGATATCCTTTACATCTGGCTTTTTCTGATTGAGTTTTTCTTCCCCTGCCCATAATAGCTGACATTCATTACTCTGTAATCCAGGATCAGTGCTTAAGCACTTGTTTCCTCTGCTCAGGCAGTGCTGGATAGATTTTAATCGCAGACTTACATAAATCTGTTGGAAATATTCAAAAGCAGTGACTATCCTGTAACCGTTGATCAGACAACCTCAATGAAGAGATATTACCAAAATTTCATGTCACCATTACCCTGATTCCATGGAAATTAAAAAAAAAAAGGAAGGAAGAAATTTAGTATTTTATTTAATTCTTTTTACCACGTAATAATGTAAGGGAAATAGAACAGCTTGATCAAAGTAAGCACAATTTATTAACAGTTTCTGGTACTCTTAAAATTAGGTAGGAAACACTTTAGACAGATGGTGCAAACCTATTTCCCCCTCCAAAAAAAGCTATTACTGAAAGTAAAAAAAATTAAAGGTCATTTTGTTACCACTCTCTCTTGTGCACCAGATGTCACAGTATAAGCAGAGAAAGTTACTGCTTCTTTTCTCTAGGACATAGAAGAGACATTTTAAGGTCACAGTAACAAAAAACAGCAGATAGACATGGTCACAGCTGTACATCAGGCTAGAGAAGTTTTGCTTTTCCACCACAGAGATCCCCAGTGAATAGCCCTTCATTAAGGACAGTTAGGCTTTTCAAGTGTAACAGTTACTTTGTGATCAATGAATAGGAGTCGGACCAGGCCCTAGAAGCATGGGTTCCTGCAGTTAATGAATAGGTAATTTCTGGACCTAGAAGACTTAAATCTAGAGATTTCCACTTTAACATAAACAACTGAATTAAAAGTTTGTTTTGTGTTTAACATATTCAAAGTTAGTAAAGAAAATGTATTACCATATGTATTGCTACTACATATATTTTAATTACAGAATATTATGTATATATAAACATGCATATTGCAAAATAGAAGCTTAAGGGTTTGAGTGCTTCAAAACAATCAAGCATTTTCAAAATCGTGCTGCCAGGCTGTCTGAGTTGGATTCTTGGCTGATGTAAATTATCATCTCTTTACTGAAGTCAACAGCTTTATGCTTATTAAACCTGTTGGGGATTTGGTCCTGTGCCAGATTAATGTAAATCACTTAAAGGATTAATTTTAGTTTAAAAGTGTCAAATATTATTTTTGGTTCAAGAAGACAGATATGAGTCTGACAAGTTTTGACAATAGAAGTTAATTACAAGCAACACATGATGAAACAGAAGCATGAACATCTGATGTCTGCAGACTCCAGAGGCTGCACAGTTGTAAATGAAGCACAGTGAGAAATCACTCAGCCAAAAAGCATGAGAGAATATCTCAATTATGAAATGAACAACAACATCGTGTCTGTAGAGATAGTTATCAAAACAAATTAAGAGATTTAACTAAGGCACCACAGACTACTGTCTTTTAACCTGCAATAGATTGAAAAAACACTAGATGTTCTCTGTATCGGTCCACTGAAATATTTGTAGTTATTTTGCCTGGAAACTTGACAATAAAAATGGTTTTTGGTGGTGCAGTTATTTAGGTATCACTGAAGCTAGCAATGGATAACTATTAGCTGTTGTGAAAGGAGAACAGAAAGTGTCCTGTTTTTCATTTCCTGCTCTTCCACAATGCCGAACAGTAGGTATCTACTCCATCAGCTTATATCTGGGAAAAAAATGGCCTTAGAAGTATTTTTATAAATTCAGTGTGCAATTTGTAGGTCTGTGCACTTGTGTATGTGTGCATGCACATGCATTTGTATATGTATGCTATCTATAGAACTTTTATAGTTCCATGGCAGTGCCTGTCAAGGGCAGTCCTTAGCTGATCAAAACCGCAGATTCACCTTTTTAGTCTCCCTTTATACAAATTTTGTTAGAAAGTAATTATATGTCACAGTACTGCAGTATAAAATATCTTTATCTCGGCCAAAAAAATGGAATGATGTCAATACTGCTTAGGGGAAAATTAGCAAAGACTACTCTAATGACCCTTATTACTTGATTTGTTTTACCACAAAGTCAAGTCTTGCGTCTCTGAGGACTTCAACAAGGCTCCATTGACCAGAGCAGCCTCAGCTGGGACTTTCCAACAGGTGCTCTAACCCATGGGCCCAGGGGCTTAAACAGAGCCTGATCTATGTGACAGGCAGTCCTGTCTCCAGCAGTACTGGCTTACTGACTGGATGTCTCAGGCTGCTCCTGGACTTGACTGTACCTCGCTTTGTGTGGTAGTCACCACTCCCTACCTTGTCTCTGCTGAGGTTCTTTGAACTGTTCCCTGTTTAGTGGGGCAGTGCCTTGCTTGGCCCATGGCCACAGCCTGGCTTCCATTGCAGAGCAGCCCCTGAGCCCTGGCATCAAGGCAAATGGAACAGTGGACATGCAATAACTACTCTGCGCAGAACCTCCTCTATGTTGGGTGGGTGAGAGGAAAAGAGAACATAAAATTGCAAAGGCAGAGTTTTATCCATTGCTTTTAGTAGATCCTTAAATATCTACTCAGGGTGGCTGGGATCTGAGGTGTGGACTAAGATCTCAGAACTAATGATTGTATTTTCCAATCTGGAGATTGTATCTCTTGGAATACCAGGTTAGGAAGAACAGAGCAATGGACATTTTTAGGCGGTGTTTATTCCTGATGATTTAAGGCTCTTGAAAAGTTTACTTTTGTCAGTTTTCTAAATAGAATGTATATGGAATGGTGTCCTTACAGATGTCCAGCATCTGAATTTGTAATGTGATTCATATGTGATTCATAATGATAAAAATATCACACTTCATCAGACTTGTAGCTAGGAAAGATGCTTCCTCCTGTGATTCAGTAGTTATCGCTTATATCCCAAGGCATAAAGTTATCTCCCACAGTTCTTATCATTTTATAGTAGCTGCAGATGATTTACTTTTATGATGATGTCATGCTTACTTATCAGATTTTTAAAGGTAAACATCTGTAATTCTCTCTATCATCTTGTTTCTTTTGCACATTACTAACTCATAGAATAAGCATTTTTAATTAATTCTTTATTTAAACAGAAAATATCTGATTAAATTATTCTTCACATTTCTGTGGATTTGTTTTTTCTTCATTTCCTCTCTACATTTGCGGAAAATAAATAAATACAACAGAATATGGTGAATTTCCTTTAGAACCAAGTTCTAGAGCAGTTTTTTCTTTATTTATGCTTCCATTGATCTTGGACTGTAAAGGGTCAAAGTATCCAAAGTAGAGAGTAAATATCATGTATTTTCACTCCAATATCCTTTCACATTGCTAAAGCACAGTGATATGATCCCAGAGTATTTCAGAATTAATCTCTGTGAATTAAGTTAACCATGATATACAGAAAAGAAGATTACATATCATGTGCCATATGCCAAAATCATGGTGATCAGAACCTTTTAGTTGCAAAATAAAAAAATTATGTACTTCCTAAAATAATATTAATAAAAATATTGTTAATGTGTAAATCTAAGACATTCTTTCCATGGAATGGTAACTAGAACGTGATAATTGTGACAGTGGATAATATTAAAAGTTGTCAAAGAAACTATACTTTTCTCAAAGGAAGTATTTCTCAACCTATACAAATTTTGAATTTTAAATTTATTTTTTCATCTACATACTAGATTATTCCATCTACAGAAAATTTGGATGAGTAATGAAGACAAGAGGAAAGTGTGATGTTTTATGAAGTTAAAATACCAAAAAAAGCATCTCAAAGTCATCTTGCTAAATATTAGTAAGTTAGTCATAAGCATTCGCCATATGATAGACTAACTTCATGTCAAAAAGAAAGAGCTTAAATGAAATATCAGGAGGGAAAAAGCACCATCTCCTGTAATTCAGCCACAGCATCATTAGAGTCACATCTCATAAAATGAGAAAGAAAAGCAAAAAAAAAACCCAACCAATCAAACAAAAAAGATTGATAGCTACAAATGAAGCCATATTCTTTAAGGTACATTGGCTATACAAGTTATAAATGGCAGAGCTATGAATGAATAAAGCAGTTATTGTAACTCTAAAAACGGTTACCATTACAAGCCACTCATTTTATTATTTATCTTAGGTATAAAGTGCAATTTTAAGGATAGCTTTACTGTCTAGTAATATTAAGCAGCATAAAAAAAGGAAATATTTGTGAGTAGAAATGTAATGAATGCTCTTTAACTCATAAGTATATTCCTAGAATGATGCACCTAGAATATATTAAGCAATATTTTCTTGCATCTGTTTATTTACAATTAATAAGAGTAGGTAGGAAAACTCTGGTGAGATACTGCACCTTTTGTGTAATGTATTCCTTAAATTGTAAGATACAATCAAAAAAGAAAATAGGACAAAATTTATGAAAAGATCAACACTTTATAAAAGGTAAAATGTTTATCTTACAACTTTATTTATGTTGTTAGTGAAGAATATTCACTCAAATTCTATCCCAGACTTCTAGAAATCTTCTCTTTCTGTGTCGTGTGAACTGTGTGACAGAAGTGTAGGAGAGGAATATCTGAGCTACTCCAGGTGTGGTCCAGCAATGGCTCAGGGAAGTGCAACACAGCCTTCATTGACATACTGTGGATGTAAGTTACCTTATTTAGCCTCGCTGCAGAATACTGTCAGGCATTTAATTCTGAGATTACTTTATATTCAGTACAGCAATTGAACTTCCTTTCTTTACTGTAGGATGTTTTCAACTTCTTCACTGTGGGGAAAAAAAGTGACTGATTCTGACAAATAGCTGATTTCTGCTGTTACCACTTAGGATGCCAATAGGAAGGAGCATATATATGTGAAGTTCCACTGCCCACTAACTTTCTGCATGAAATCTAGTATTTCAGACTGGTTTTAATTTTCTGCTGGAACAAGGAATACTTTTCATGGAATTTGTTTATTTCTTATTTTACCACGAGCATCCACTATTGCTAGCATCTCTTGGTGTGTTCTGGGTTTCACGCAGTGAATAAGATTTTTTATTTGCCAAGTTTTTTTTATTTTTACGACTGAAGAAATAAATACTGAATCTACAAATCTTGCAACATTAGTGCTTTTTGAGTTGAAGAGGAATAAAAGTACTTGGAACTAACACTGGGCTTTAAGAAGCCAGCTATTGCCTTTATAAACATATCCATCATCACAAATCCCAGCTTCCCATTTAAAACGGGAATAGTAATTTCTAAGAACATCAAAACTTGCCATAATTTATGTTCTGGTGAAGGTTCCTACTAATTGACATGTTATTTGATTGTCAACAGGTAGTTCACAAATGCCACCAGTAGAAAGTGGATTTCTTATTCTCTGCAAAAGCTACATACATCTTCTTTTCTATTCTTTTCACAACTACAGAGAATATTTTATTACTAGATTTTCTAAAACATTAAATGTTAATTTTTTAGTCTCTAGAAATGTTTTTCTAGACAAGTGGCATGTCTCCGTTAAAGAGGAGACAAAAATAGGACACTAATTAAAAGACTTCAGTGCAATATGAGATGGCTAGGTCTAAGTAGGATTGTTTTAAACGAACCTTTCTGACAGCTGAACCTGTGGGAGTTTCTGCTTGTGACAACCCCATCTGACTTACTCACCACCTGTCTGCTGTGGCAACATAAGAAAATGATTGTCATGTGTTAGAAGTCAATGAAACATTAGGTATGTAAGTAAAATGATAATTCTTATAAAATAACCAATTTATTTCTTTACTCTCGTATGGGTGTCATTAAGATCCATATTTTCCAAAGAATTGCTTTAGATGCAGTTTTGCACTCAATTGTAGTCAATTAAGCCTGCAATTTCTGTATATTCTTGGGTTTACCTCTAGGCAAAAAGTATACCTGCAAAATTGGAAACTGTGTTGACATAACTTAAAATAGTCTGTAGAAATTAAAACATTACTTTAAAAGGAAACTTTAGAACATTAGTCTATTTAGGTCAGGAGGTGAGGAGAGCAGAAGTGGAGAAAGGAAGGATAATCTCTATTTCTAAATAGGGAGACAGCTGTTACAGGAAATTGGAAGTGTAATGGCTAGGATTTTTAATCAGTCTATTAAATCAGAAGAGGTAGCAATCACACATTTGCTAAGCTCTAGATCTCATATTTTCTATTTTCTAATTACCTGTGCAGCTAAGTTGTGCAAAGCTTTAGGATTAATTTTGAAAAATGATTAAGAAGACACGCAGTCAAGTGGACAGTTAAAGGAACATATGCAGAAATGGATCCTGCAACTTCAAGAATTTCTTTCAAATAATTATTTTAAGGAAGAAAAGTATAGGAGATAATTCTGTTTTGATTTAATACTTGACATAATATTACACAGGGAAAGTATTAACAAAATTGAGATCATGCAAATCTAGGCATAAAAACTTAACAACAATGGTGAAAAATTGGTTCTAGAGAAGATAATGCTTTGCTCTGTTGAAAAAACAATAGGGCTGAAAGAATGTTCTTGATGAAGTCATCAAGGTAGGAAGTTCGGTGTACTTAATATTCAAAACGATGACTATAAATTATAGAAGCTTGAGCAAAAATAAAATATGACTTTGGAGGCAATAGAAGAATAGCAGAAGATGGGATTATTATGTACAAAGAGCTAGATCATTTTATATTAGGAACTAGAATATAAGTTAATGTGAAAGGTCAGGTTATAGTGTAAGTTTGTGCCATTAAAGCCTAAAATCACTCAACTATTCTTATTTACAGAGTGAGAAAAATTGAAAGTGTCTCAAGTGTAAATGAGAAAGGAAAAGAAGCGTGGGACATTATTAGCCCCTTATGGGATGGTTATTACATAATGTACATAGAAATTATAGAAAAAACTATAAGGAGCTGGTCAGACAAACTAATTATAATAAAGAAATTCTCTCTGACAAAACTGTGTACAGTGTTGGCTATATGCATTCAGTGAAGATTGATTCATATTGTAATATGTGTCACTTCATATGGACTGAAAGAAAATTCTCTCAAGAGTTTTGCTTCCTAGAATGGTATAAATATGTCTTAAAAAAAAATCCTCATTTTTCTTTTGTGGCGTTACCATGTTGCTTAGTTACATAATTCACTATTTAGGAAAGGTTCTTCAAATGCATAACGTGTTCCCCTGTGTTTTACTTTTCAATTTCATATATGGATGAGCCTCAATAGTCGCTCACTTTCCAGATAATTCCTGGAGGAAACCCTCATGCTATTTTTCTCTTCCAAAAATTCTTTAACTGAGGAAAATATAAGGACTAATAAATTTTTTAAGTGTAGTCATTATTATTAAGAACAACTGAGCAAAATACAATCTGAAGCTGAAAAAAACTCAAATTTTAGAAATTCCTAGCCAACTAAGTAAAAAAGAGTAAGACAACAGTATTATGCCTCACCAAATAACCACTATTAAAATGCTGTCTCATCTGATAGGCTCAATCCTTGCATTATTTAATCAAAATTTGCAGGGTTGTAGTATCATAAACAGACATGCTGGTTCTTCAAGTTCCACCCTGCAGTGAAGTAAGTGGCCCTATAATTTATTCCAAACTTAATTTTAAATTGTTGCACTACACTGTGTAGTTCCTACTGTTTTAACTGCAATCTGTTCCAGAAATCTCACCATTCAAATGACTGAAAATTTTTGTCCGGAGTCCAACCTAAACTACTAATGTCCAGCTTGTGTTGATTTGCCAGCATTGTCTTTTAGCTTGAACTACTCTCTTTCTCTTTTTTACTTCTGATGAGTTAATGTGGGTTTTGTTGGGGTTTTTGTCTGCTTGTTTGGTTTGGTTTTGCTCTACAAGACGAGTTGCTCCAATCTCTTTTCTTAAAGCTGATTGTGCTGTATGGCAATGTGCTCTCTAGCTCTTAAGAGAATAAGACTGACTTTTCTCATCAGGTTGAAACAATTTCAATAATAGGTTTTATAAAAAGGAGACATATTTAGGACATTGAACTTGGAGAAATATTAACCAGTAAGTATTTATTCACACACTTATGAAGGTAAAACAATACATTTGCTTACAACATGGAAAAAGTTGGGAACACTGACTCTTTAATGTGATGTATAAGCCAGAAAATCATTCTTTTATTTCCCATATCAACACTATATGTGAAGATAGTTACTTTACCCTAACTTACTCTTATCCTACTGCTGAAGCCATTTTTCTTGCTGTACTGTATCTTTCTTTATCCTAAGGCCATTTTTTGCTAAATTGATCTTTTAGCTGCAAATGAAAAATAGTTCAGAGAAGGATCCCCAAATGGGAGCACTTCTTACTCACAGCTGGTGTACAGGAAAAATATCTATGTTTTGCCCAAATCCCGTATAAACTTGTGATACATTTGTGCATTTAACTTATACTGTTGCACGACACCATGAACAGCTCTCCATTCCTGTCACATCCGGGCTATGGACAGATTGTGTCATCGCAACATCGGTCTGCTGTCCTTTTGGATTTTCTTTAGCCAGCAATGCATTTAGAGATTTCAGCCTGACCAGTAGCAGTAACCAGAGAGATTAGAAATCAGCTAGAAAGAGAAGGAAAGAATTACTGGCAAGTAGGAAAAGGAATCATCTGGGAGAATCGCCTTGTTCCCTATGACAGAGTACTGTCTGTTTTCTCCCAGATCTCTTGGTTTCCTCATCACACGAAAGATGGCCCAGTCACTGGTACCACCTCATCCTGCACATCCACTCCCTGATTCTTCTTTATCTATTCATCAAAGAACAGTGCAGGAGGATTGGCTCACTATGGTGGCACCATTTTAGACAGTGAGACCACTGGTCTTTTTCTTTTACATCAGGAAAGTCTGTCCTGTAATAATTCACAGATAGGGGCTGTTTAACATAACCATTTACGGACCGGGGAGCTCTGAGTGTGGAACCCCAAGACTGCCTGCTTCATATGGGTATAATCTAAAGGTGTTCGAAATATTACAGTCCATTGCTTTTATAAGGCAATTCAACTGGATGTCTTTAAGTTCGGAAATTTAGTCATAGGTGTTTTTAGACAAGGATAATTAGAGGCAACGGAGGTACAGAGAGACAGTTTCAAAACAAAACCCTAAATCATTTAATAGAACATTCTGAGTTGGAAGGGACTCAAAGGGATCATCACAAACTCGAGCTTGGCCCTGCACAAGACAGCTACAAGAATATCACCATGTGCCTGAGAGCATTGTCCAAATACTTCTTGAACTCAGGCTTGGTGCTGTGACCATTTCCCTGGGGAGACTGTTCAATGCTCAACTACTTTTTGGGTGAAAAACTTTTTCCTGATACCGGTATGGGTCACTTGTGGCCTGTGCTAATGAACTGGCCACTGATCCTATTTGTCTCCTTAATAGCCTTCAGAAGATTAGTCTCTACCCACTCACAAAGAAACACAACTACTATTAAAGCAAAACGGCCCCCAAAAAATTATCTTTATTAATTTTCTCTAGTGTAAAAAAAAATATGCAAGGGAAAACTACATCTCACTATTACACAGAAATCCTGTGGTTGACTGTGTCATCATGAGGAGTTCTTTCTGCAATACATCTAATGTGGTTTTCCTTTTAGATAATATCAGAAGATCAATTAATTGGGTTAGAGGGGATAAATATATAAAATGGTATTGGTAAGTTTGAATTACTAAAAAATATTATTGAGATTTTATATTGTGAGTATAAGGAAATAATAAAGAAGGTTGTGTCTAACACTAAATGCCTGTTGTAACAGAACTTGTTATTTCATAAGTACCATTTCCAGGAAGAAGGTTTTGTATAATAAATAATATCACACTACCTATCACTTCTTGTTATGGGCATTAGTTTATGGCACATATCTGCGAAATTAAAAAGCCTATAACTAGAGTATGCAAACTGAACCCACAGCTAATAGTCTCTATATTTTAATACTCAAAGTACTGAATTAAAATAGGCAAAAGCGATGCCTCCATTTTCATTTAACAAGATTCCTGAAGTACTCGTGAGATTCATAAGAAATTAGATGCTATCTGAAAAGCTAGGATTTGTAATTATGGCCAAGATATTATGAGAATTAGAAGAATTTGAATGAACAATCCCTTAGCTCATAAAAGAAAACTATAAAGGATAAAAGGTAGCATTAACTGTTCAGTGGTCTTGGCTATTCACTGTTCTGCAGCTGCACCAAATTACAAGTCACTCACTTGATCACTTAAATAAATACAAAAAAACTCAGCCAACAACATGAAACCAAGAATTTAAGTGTAACAACCAGAATGTTATTGAAAATAAAGCTCTTAACTGTGCATTTAAATTTTTTCATTACACTGGATTGAGTAGAGACTGCTCTGTAACAATTTTCCTTCAATGTACTTTCAGACTAGTTTAAGATTATTATTTTTTTTAATTAAGATTTAAGTAAGGTTTGGAGGAATACCTTGATCATAAAGCAGAGTCTCACAAAGGATGTGCTAGATGCTTGAAAAATATAAAGCTATGCTGCCAAGTTTTGTACCAGCTACAACTTCATCCCGCTTCACTAAAAGTTAATATCAGTGGCACTTCAAATTAGTTGAAGCATGGAATAGTGATGGAGATGCTATGCTCTGCTAACAAAAATTAATATGTATTGCAGCATACTTAACTTATATTGCCCTTAATTAGAAGAGATCCAGGGACCACTTGCTTCCTTGCCTCATAGTGATTCGCAAGGCAGCAGAACCCAGGACATTGTGACTTCTGCAAAAAATGAAGCTAAAAGAAGTAATTTAAAGGTGAAAAAAAATTTCTAGAGGTCAGTGGAAAACAGTTCAGGTCTTCAATCTGAGCTCTGGTAAGCTGTTACAGAAATGGTTATGATTTAATTCTAATAAATATTTATCAGATACTGAAAAAAAATCTGTTTCCTAATGTCTGTCTGCAAAGATATCAGCAAAGTGAAATTCATGAGAGTTTTCCTTTTATAAAGTATGGCATAAAATTAAAAAAAAATTCAAGGCCATAGGAAATGCGTAATATTATACTACCATATTAGTAAAACACTTATACTACCTTGGATATTTATACCCAGATATAAACACTGGAAAAAAACCCTCTTATTTCGTAAGTAAAACTTTGTTGGCTCAGAAGCCATTACCTGCTACAGAAGCTCTGAATAGTGAAGTATATCATGCAGATGAAAAGGTCTTCTGTCCCCAAAAAGCACATAAATTCTGGATAAGTAGCCAGACAAATTCTCAATAACAACATCGAAGTAAAATCTTACAAAAAGGAAAGAAGGTAATAGGTTTTCTTTGGACAAGACTTTTTCAAAAAACCTAAATGCATAGATTATTTATAGCAATTATTTGTTGAGTCATGTATACTGATGCAAAGAAGAATCAAAATATCAGACATATGATAACATTATATGATAAATATGTCTTGGATGGATGGATGGACAGATGGATGGATAGACAAATAAGATGCAGTTGAGAGACATACAGAAAGAGATGAATGCTTTACTTTTACCTTCTACATGCTGTGGTTATAGATTTTATGTGATGTACTGTCATCATTACTTGTCACTTCAAACAAACTTCAGGTGTTTACATGTCTTTTATTTTGAACATCATCACTCAATAGATCCTTGTTCCTTTGGGTTACTTGTGTCAAGAACAACACTCAAGCATAGAGTCCAATATGCTAAAAAAGGCAAAGAGCAAAAGAACAAACTGGCTGCAACCAGTCTTTGGGGCTTGTTTCTGCCACATTTGATGAGTTTTTTTCTACTTCATTAGCTGAATCTGGCTGAGTGAAGACTACTGCCCTGTAGTATTTGCTTCTTTTCTCCTAAGGGACTGGTGAACCAATGAAGAACCCTGGAAGAATATCATAATGTTAGTACTGTCTAGAAAACTGGGACAAAATTATATGGAGAATACTATTTCTTTCAGCAACATAGGCAGAACTATTGAAAAGACAATTAATGTGCAGGAATAACTTTCTTGTGAGTGAACCCTGGCAGGCAGTTCAACCCCACACAGCTGTTTGCTCGCATCCCTTACAGTGGGATAGGGTAGAGAGTAATATATGATATTATAATAAAAATGCATAAAAATAAGGGTATAATAAGGGTCAAAGTGAGTAAATTTGTGTTTATTTGTGATAAAGGCAATTTAATAAGTAAATAAAAAACTTCAAACTTACAAGCAAAGTAAATGTGGAATTAATTCACTAATTTCCATGGACAGGTACATGTTTAGGCATTTCCAGGAAAGCAGGATTTTATCACACATAACAGATACTTTGTGAGAGCAATACTCTGAAAAAAAACTCTGAAATTCTCCCCTTCCTCCTTATTCCCTATAGCTCTAATTGCTGTGCATGATGCCAGCATGATGTTATGGATTATCCCTGTCATCAGTTGGGGGCAGCTGTCCAGGCTGTGTCCTCCCAAATTTTTGTGCAATCCTAGTCTCCAAGGAGGAGAGGTACAGCAAGAAGCAGAAAAGGCCTTGACTCTTTGTAAGCACTGCTCAGCAATAATAAAAACATCCCTTTGTTAGCAACACCGTTTTCATCACAGATGCAAAACAGCAACATATGAGCTGCTGAGAAAAAAAATTAACTCTCTCCCATCCAAAACAAGTATAGAGTTGTATAATGTGCCTATACATGTAGAGAGAAGCAGTGAGACTTATGCAGATACCTTTTTTTTCCACTTTAGCCTTTTTTTAACTTGGGTTAAACTGAAATGGGAAGCAAGACTGTATTGAAAAGGCAAAGCACATATAGGTATAGTGAATGATGTAATATTTCTATAAATGTTTCCTAGAAGTTCAGGAAAGAAAAAAAATACAATGACAATGAGGAATTTCCGTAATAGTATATTAAAGTAATCCTGTTTATACCAACTGTCATAAACTTCAGAATTCTGTTTACCTTGCTGCTGCTAGGATATACAACTTCAACAGAGAACTGCATAGAGGATTTTTGGCAGTAACTCTCTGATGTTCAATACACAGCCCAACAGAAATCTACATCTAGATGATGCTCATGGAGACTCCTATATGCTTAGAAATTAATGAGAAGGATATAGTCATAGAACATTAAATGGTCAAGCATTTGAAGATTTCACTTCTCAAATGTCATTTATGGTAGCCTCACCTGTCAGTTTCTTACTCATGTGAAGGACTAATGTGTTTAATGACTGAAGAATGTCTTTTATGTGAGGTTGCAGGTAGTAATATAGAACTCACAGATAAAAAAATTTCCAAGTGGGCACCAAAAAAAAGGACAAAACAGAGCACCGGTGATGACACAGCCCCTCAAAACTGTCAATAGCCTACATGATGTCAGACTACAAGAACTGGAAAACCAGTTTATTGATTTCATGGGTAAAATATTGAAACAAGGTAGAAAATAAACAACCTACTTTAATTCATTTTGTTCAAGAATATTAAGGGAAGACTTTTAAGTGTCTTTAACAAAAAAAAAACTGTGAAGAAAAAATTTCCACTGTGTTTTGAGTAGAGCAGAATAAAACAACATGTGATTACACACAGAATAAGATTTAGGGAGTCTATATGAATAAAATAATTTTCCAACATGTGCTAATAATATTTTACACAGAGAAATATATCTAGAATGTTTCACTAGATAGTCTATCATAGGTATGTGCACCTTAAATAACAGGAAGAGGTAAAGACTTTTGCTGATAAACTCTTCAAGAAAGTAAAATAAAACAAGGATATGTAATTTCTAACGCATATAAATTATATGTTATAACCAGCAAGAATTTCAAAGAAGTTGCTAAGGCAGGGTAGAAAATGAGCAGAGAAAGAAATAGAAGTAGCCAATGAAGGTAGGTAAAGAATAAAGCAATGATAGATTTGTTTAACATACAGAACTTGGCTTATACTAGTCTCTGTTAAGTGAGACACAAGTGTATTCTGGACTGCAGTTGTAAACCCATTAAATTTCAGCTAGAAACCACCCAAACAAATTTATTTAAAAAAACCCTCTTGTTGATTTTCAAAATTCCCTTTGTGTTCTTCTTTCTACTTTTTATAATAAATAAGCACCATAGTTTTAGACAAAACATCTTTTTCAGTTCAGCCTGAACTTGGGAACAATTTGTCTTCAGTAAAGCTGCTTTTTTTCCTTAAAGCTGCTTCTTTGTTTGTTTGTTTGTTTGTTTAAATATATGGAGGTTGGGAAAAAATGTTCATTTGTATTAATATTAACCCTGTTCTATATTGCCTGCCTAGAGTCAGTCCAAAGATAATTACAGATGACTTCAATGCATTTTTTTGATCAGAACCTGAATTAGGAAAGATTCCTGAATCAGAGGCTATAACAGCTGTATTGCTCAAGATAGAGAACAAACTGTAAAGGTGAAAAATAAAAGGGTAACTGAGGAAAATGGCTGGTAAACTGGGTAAAAAAACCAACCAACCAAACATAATTAAAAAAAGTCAAATAAAGTGATCTAAGAAGCTCTAAAATGAGAGAAACTAGAATGGAGATGGGAGATTTGTATCTAATAGCAAGATGCATAATTTACTTATTTGGTTTATTTAGTATTTATACAACACAAGCACAGATTTTGTGATTCTTGTGCAAGAATTTTTTATACAATTCATAATGCTTATTTTTTTCATATTATGAAACAGATTACATTGATAATATTCTGAGTCTGAGGCAGGGAGCAGTGTTTGCAAATTTCCTCCTTTGTATATAATCTGCTACTCAGATTCAGAAAAATGCAAATATATAATCTAAGGCATAAAGTACCTCTGAGGACAACAAGCTGGTATTACTTGAATTAGAACAGATATTCTGGGACTAATACAAATCATATTAAAGTGTGTGCAGCCAAACAGCATAGAATTTGGCTTGAGATCTAGTAGCATGACATAGAATGAAAAAACAGAGGATGATTAATTAAAGGTACTTCTGTAGCTCTTATAGAATGCTACAGATAATAGTAGAGATTCTTTGTTTAAAGCAGTACAATTAAGGTAAAAGACAAATAGCGCCTGAGCTACCATTACTTTGTCACTAGACCCTGCATGCACATAAAGAAGCTGTAAGTTGTGAGTTGTGAAATGAATCAGAAAGTTAAGTAAATACAGCTGCATTTCACAAAAAAAGATGGCTTTCAGGGAAGTCTATGATTTTAGAAGAAGATCACACTATGGTAGGTATCCTATTTTACCCTAAGAACATACAGAACATGTAAATAGTACAATGAAAGCTAAGATATTGTGAATAGTTTATTATGAAGGGTACAGAAGAAAAAAAAATTCTTTAGAGAACCTCTTGATTTTAAGTACAACAAAAGGCACTTTTGGATTGAGCCATTTTTCTTTGGTCTGTTTAACTCATTTTCTTATCAACCATCTAAATATTATAGAGGTGAGAAGGTAATATATTAATTTCTTTATAGATAGAAGCATAGAATCAGAAAATCATTTAGGTTGAAAAAGGCCCTTAAGGTCATTGAGCTTAACTGTGTACCTGAACTACCAAGTCCACATCACTCATCCTTCCTAAAACACGGACCCTGCAAGATACTGTCAAAGACTAACACTGAAGTTAGACACTAAACAACATTGGATTACCACCAGTTCTCTCAAAGACCTGCTGGGTCCTCATTCTGACTCAAAACAGCATTCATCCCACAGCTGTCTCCAATCTCCCCCACAACGCAAGATAAATGGGAAAGAGCATCACTGGTGAGAAACTAGTAGTGTTTGTAGTGTGTGTTATCTCTGTAAATACTACTGCTCCTCATTATAGCCTGATGCTAATACTATAATTTGGTCAGCTTGCATATTTTTTTAATCAAAACCAAATAAAAACAGTTATTTCACTTGCTGTCAGTCCAAAGATGTGCTGTTAGAAATCACCTTATGGAATGGCAAATTTTCTCCGTTTATTTGGGAAAATTTCATTATCTATAAAGTTTCCTGTAATTTCTAGCTATCAGGAAAAAAAAACAAATCTAAGATTCTTCCTTGATGTAAGTAGTTTTCAGTACTGAATAGTATAATTCTGACTATGAAGCCTCAGAATGCATTAATCAAAGCCTATTCATCTTTAAATTACTATTTTTTTTATTTTTCTCCTATCTCAACAAACTAGCATCAAAGAAGTGGGGATAGCAGTAAGTTTTTCATTGTTAGTTTACTATTAATACTAGTAAATAAAGAGAAATCTATACCTGAACCTCACTTCTGTCAAAGTGCTTTATGTTATTTTGCATTTACATTTACTTTTTTCCACACTTTCTTTATATGCTATTCATATGTTTCAGGGTAGCCTGTATCCTGCAAATTTGCTATATATTTGGTTCTGATACCAGGTATTATTTAAACTCAAATGGTGAGCCTATTTAGGAAGAACTTCTTTAAGTGCATATTTGTGGCCTCTTCATGGATAGATATGAACTTAAATGCACTCTTGAACTCAGGTGAGGGACATTGTTTTTTTCTTTTCCTTGGCCTTGCTCTAGAAGATGTTAGTGCAAAAAATTTTCCAAAGGTAAAATGTATGTGTGAGTGCACACATATGCTGCTGACATTGAAGACATTCAAATCAGGATCTCAGATGAAATATATTGAGACAACTTTTCAAACCTAAATTGATTTACTAGACAGATTCAATAGTTAATAATAAGACTATTTACAGTGTTCCAGATTCTTTCCCAAACTTGCTCCATAGAAAGGCAAGAGAGGAAATACTGATGTTGTTACCTTCATAGTGCAGAAAGCAAGATGTACTACTGAATTCATTGAATTTGCTTTCTCCTTCATGTGGCTAAGGCATTTCCGAATCAATAATCAAAACTGCTTTCATAAACACATCTCACATAACAAGAAAGTATGAGCAAACATTTGGTATTCAAGCTAGGTGAACTTTAACAACCAGTGACAAGAATAGAGAAAGGATTCTGTTGAATATTTTTGTCTTGTATATTTATCCCGTTCTCAGTTTTTGTGATAAATACATTCAGAGAACATCCACTATCACAATGCAAATATATTTTTTCTGTGGTACTTATCAGCTCAATATAACAAGTTTAGCCTTTAGACAAACTTATGGGAACTCTAAAATTTATAAATTTTGTAATAAAAGTGTTGTTTAGGTGGAATATGAGGGGGGATTATATGTTTGGGGGGGAAGGGAGATTAAGAATAAATGGAATATGAGCTTTATATAATAGAAAGAGTTCTTAGAACAAAGAAATACAATTTTATTTATTTATCTGATCTCTGGATTTGCCATATTTCATTTAAAAGGTTTTGTTGGTTTTAATTTGGTGCTTTTTTGGGAGGGAAAGAGGTGGGAAACAGTGTGTGGAATAGTTCAAAGAAGTCTTCTACATCTTTATTTTCTGAATCTTACCTTATTTTTGACCAGCACACTTCTGTCATTGTAATGATTCACATGATTTGATATAATTATTAATTCCTTAGAACGCTGGAATCAGAGACTTATAACAGAAAATTGTATGGAGTGAGCAAAGAGCTGAGCTGTGGAGGACACAGATGGTAGCATCCTATACCACAGGGAGGCTGGACATTCAGCTTTACATACAGTTACAATGACCCAAGCTAGTGAGGACAGAGTATAGGTAGTACCCCTTTTCCTTTGTATGAACATTCATCATGACGTGAGGTTGAAACAAGATCATTTTGCACAACAATCATTTTTCGGTCTATGAACCTAGTGAGGAATGCAAACACAACGTTATGGTACCATCACTATGAGGGAATAAAAACTGGGCTGGGAGGCAGAGATGGGAATTGCTCAGCACTGTAAAAATATTCCTGTTTTGAATTGGCATTCAATGAGCCCTGATTCAACACTATGCAGAGGCAATTGTTCTATCTGGAACAACAAGTTTCATGACTTTTTACAGTGAACATTGTTCTTTGAGCTGAAACTGAAATACATAGCATAATATTTTTCTATGCATTCCTAATACGCCAGTCCAGTGTTCATACTTCAATAAAATATAAATTTTTTATATTGCATCCTGTTTTGTGAGACTAAATTATATAACATTAATAGAGTTATGCTATAGATTTAAATATTTTTTTTGAGGAAAAGCAATATAATTTGTCCAAAAAGTCTTACTTGCACAAGCTTCTGTTGTACTATAACTCTCTGTCAACTGGCTTGGAAAAAACCAAAACAAACAAAAAAAAGCAGCAAAACCCCAAACTAAAACAACAATGAGTATGAAGATAATAAGTGTCTTTCTGAAGACAAATGTGACATGATTTGAAGTTCTGTCTTTACAGAGAATTTTGATAATGAAGGCAATAAGCTGGGTTTGATCCTCTGACTATAAACCTTATTTGCTTAATCCAAGTTTATGTAATACGAGACATATGCATAGACTGTTTCTCTTTGAAATTAAGTCACAGATAATGTAAAGATTTTTTGCAGTATCTGGTATATCTTATGCATGAAAAAAATAAAGAGGTTAAAAAAACACTCCTTTTTTTCCTAAAAGAGAGCAAAAAGAATTGGTTTTAATGTCATAGAAGCAATAAATGTTTAGAAATTGACATGACCTTTTATATAGCTCTACTGTATTAGACCCTACTTTTCAGCAGAAAAATACGCTTTTTCACTCTCAGCATAGGTTTATTAGGTGCTGTGAGATATTCTCCTCTATCAAAAAGCCAAAAATAGCACATCCATAATGTCACATACTCAAGTGCTTCAGCAGTCTCAGAAGGTCTTTCTTGGTGCAACTTGATGAGTAAAAGATTTACAAGCAAAACAGAAATGGCCTTTAAAAATTCCAGGTATTAATGACAGCTTTTTGATAATAGTTTTATTTCCTTCTATTAAGAATATTATTACATCAGTCTAATACACTGTTACTGCATTACTGCTATAATACAATATGATGAATGAGTGCTCCATCTTCCATATTGCATTAACATCATATTAAGTTAATTGAAGGCAGTCATAACTTAATATGATGGATGAGATGCACAGTATTGTCAGCAATTATGTATGAAAAAGAGAAAATTCATCATTCCTGTATTTTCTCACATTTTTTCAGTTGAAGACAGTTATATGCAGGTCAAAAAAAAAAAAATCTAACACAAAGTATTTTTTGCACTGCTTTGCATTTATCAAAGAACTATGAAAAAAAAAATTTCCTCATATGGAAATGAGCAACTGAGAGCTGATGGGATTTTCTTCATGTTGTTGGTCGGTTTATCACAGTGTTGTAAACAGAACTTGTACTTCTGAACTCACTGGCAACTAACCTAGACATTGGTGTTATTGGCTGAAAAAGGAATCCTACTGAAGTTACTCAGATAAAAAATACGAGATTTCTTATCTTAGCCTTATCCTCCTTCATGGTTTTTTTTTTTTTTCCACTTCAAAAGCAGGCAGCATCACACAGAGATATTTTAACTAATTCAAGATTAATTCAGATCCAGAGAGATCAGCAATGTACATTTCCCAGATTATTATGGCATTATGTCATACACTATAATGTAGTATTGTGATTTGTAAGTTTATTTTTTCTCTGATAACTGAAATTAATGAACATTTGACAGGTTTGGCATTTACACAAAGGACATGGAGGCCATTTGAGAAGTATGCTAATGATAAACATGTGACATTGATAAGCTACTGTGGTGGTTTAAGCACCACAATATTAACTAGGGGGCACTCTTAGTAATGACGAGAAGAATGACAGAATGTGACAACAGCGAAACACTTTATTTGTCTGGAGCTCAAAGAAANATCACACAGAGATATTTTAACTAATTCAAGATTAATTCAGATCCAGAGAGATCAGCAATGTACATTTCCCAGATTATTATGGCATTATGTCATACACTATAATGTAGTATTGTGATTTGTAAGTTTATTTTTTCTCTGATAACTGAAATTAATGAACATTTGACAGGTTTGGCATTTACACAAAGGACATGGAGGCCATTTGAGAAGTATGCTAATGATAAACATGTGACATTGATAAGCTACAAAGAGTAAGGGCTAAGATATCACTGGCAAAAAATATATATTCAAGTGAGAGATCACCTTTCATGGCTCTCAGTAATTCATTCAATTCACTACAGTGTATGAGCTTCTGCATATTATGGAGAATAAAAAGCAACTGTGAAGCTGTAGTAGAACAGGCATCTCTTACTCTTGTCAGACACTTAGGAGCATTCATATACCTCAAGACAGTGTCCCATTCACACAGTCTACTGAAAATAGGGGCAGAGTGGAAAAAATTAGATAAAACGCATTCAATTATTCCCATTAAGGTACTATTTATTAATTTTGTTTGCTATATAATGTTCTTTTTTATACTGAAACTAAGAATTTGCTCAAAAAAAAATTTCAGAATTACACTTGCAGCATTTAGGGAATCTAGAGCTGAACATGTTTATGTTCTTGAGAATATAACTTTATTCTTTACAATTTTTTCAATCAGCTGGTCAAAAGTAGCAGATGTCAGGTACTAAAAATAACAATAGAAATAAATATTTATTTATAGCAAAAACATCAAACATTTCAAACACATTGACTTCATTCAGACAAGAATTCAGCATTTGATCAGTGATAGATATCAACTAAATACTTTCGAAATTGTAAAAATTTAAAACCATACTTAATTGCTCTGCTGAATAAAATAATGTTTTCAATTATTTTTTATCAAGCATTTCAGCATTCAATTTGGAGTCATTAAAAATTAGAACAATTGGCTGGCTATGTATAAAGAATAAATTCACAGAAGTTATGTATATGCTAAATGAGGAAAAAACTTCCAAGTGTACCAAATAAATTACTCATTATAGAGTATACTTTCCACTGTTATCTGAAGGAAAAAAAAATACCCCATCAGATTTTTTTATTTCCAAAAATGGAAAAAGCAATATTTTAAAAATACATAGTATATTAGTTTTACCACTAAAATCAACTTTAAATTTAAGAGTTTTATACTTTTGGCAATTATTTCCAGTCATGATAAAATAAGTGTTCTCCCACTGATTTTGTGTAACAAGTATTTAATCTCATATGATTATGAACTGATAAGTATAATTAATTATATGGAAAGTGGTTTGACCATGACTATTTAGTAAAAAGAACTAGTGGGTAGCAAATACTAAAAGACAGAAATTATTTTTGTGAAAATTAGGCCTCTCCTGAGAGGCAATATGAATCAGAGACATCACTCTGATGCCAGCACTGCATTCCATTTCAGGGTTGCTTTAGAGAAAAGTTCATTGAAAGGCAGGTTAAAAAACCCAACAAAACAGAATCAAAGAATTAACAAGGTTGGGAAAGACCATTTTAATCACTGAGTCCAACCTATTACCTAACATCATCCCATCATCTAAATCATGGCACTAAGTACCTCATCCAATCTCTTCTTAAACACATCCAGGGATGATGACTCAACCACCTCCCAAGGGAAGCCCATTCCAATGGGAAGTCACTCTTTCTGTGAAAAAGTTTTTCCTAACATCCAATGTAAACCTTCACTGATGCAGCTTAAGACTGCCGTCCTCTTGCTCTGTCACTGGAAGCCCGAGAGAAGAGACTGACCCCCACCTAGCTACAACCTCTTTTCAGGTAGTTGTAGAGAGCAAAAAACAACACAACAAAGATATTCCTACCAGAACAAAACACTGTGTAATAACCTGTTCACACTTTGGAGACAGATTCAGGGTAAGACTGCACTGACCATTTGAAAAATGTCAGATATTTCAGTAAATGCACTACTGACAGGCACTTACATGGAAGATTTAAGAATATAGGGTAGTAATGCAGCCAGTGACACTCTATTTCAGACCACACTAGTTCCCTGAAACCTGTAGACCTCCATCTCCAACTATACATACCTTTGTAAGAAATCTTGTGCTCTTTTTAATCTCAGACTATCAATTTTCTGTCAGTGACATGTTAAGCATAGTCAAACAACCAATATTAATTAATGTCCTCTAAATTTGTGATATTAGAACTGTAACATGAGTGGCACAAAAGCTGTACGAAACAACATGTGTCCAGATTTCCTTCTGAGAAACTTACCCTTGGAGTGGCCTATCATATTTTTGGGCACTCTTTTGATGACAGGTAAAATAGCAATACATGTATCCTGAAAATTATAAGCAGATTTTTTTAATGATTATTTTTTGTAGAAATAAAAATAGAGTAGAAGGAAGAACAAATTCAGTCACACAGATGGAGTCACTAGCCTTTTTTGAAACCGTAATAAAATTGTTTCGTGCCTCTGTCTCCGAACCTGTAGCTAATTATTAACCTAATTATGTTCAGTATAGATTCACAGTGCATACTTTGGAGGTTAATGCTTTGAATATCAGCAATTGATTTCAGAATACTTTTCTTACACGTTTTCGGGTTGGCAGAAAAGATATTGCAGGGAGATACTGCCAAGTAGACTAAAGCATAATTTGCTGTTTTTCTTAAACCTAGTCCTAGTAGGTTTAAATAGCCTTTGTCTTTTAAATCAAGAAATAATTCAAGTCAGAACATAATTTAGGTCCTTCCCAGTCTTTCACAAAGAATCTTGTTTCCCATTTTGAAATGGTTAACAAAATTATCTGAGCAATGACTCTAACCATGACAATTCAAAGACAAGACTGAAATAATTTTACCTTATACTTATTTATAACAAGCTATTAATATTTAACTAGCATGTTAATTTTCTGAAGCCTGATTTATGAGAATTTAGGAATTTAAAAATTTGGAAAAAAATTAATTTATTATTCTCTGGGAATCAGGCCTCTGACAGTATTATGCATTAAATAGTAATAATATTTATAATAATTAACAATATTCAATAAAAACATAATTTTGAAAAATTATATTTCTTCATTATAAACAGTACCAGAAAGATGCCAACATTGGAGAATGCTAGTGTGTTCAGAGACAAACTTTCTAAAAAAAAATGATTTACATGTTCATTTACTATATTCATATTAGTGATGTACAGTACTGTATGAATCTTTCACAACATGTAATAGCAGTGAAAAGACTAATAAAACTTCAGTATCAGATTCATTGGGGTATCAAGTGAATGTGGGTTTGACCTCCAACTTACTGAACTCCTTTTTTTGTCTCTTTTGTAGTAGGAAGCTAGAATCTCTCCCTCAGGTGATCATGTCATGAAAGGGCAGGCTTTCTGCAATCTACCTATAAGATTTCTTCATTTTTCTCCTCTAAACGAGGGAAAGTGACTTCTCATCCTGCAGATGACTTCTGTCACAGCAGGAGATGCTTGTTCTTCTTCCCCATATTGTATGTCTTCACTTCGTGGTGGTACTGGTGTTACATTCTCTCACATACATGTAATCTCAGCATGGACAATCCTTGCCTATTATAGCAAGAGATATGCAGCATAGCAAAAAGGGAAAGGAACAAATCCAGTCCCTTTTCACCTGCTCTCTCTATTCCCAGACACAAGAGAAGGAAAATCTGAGGACAGGGAGAAGGCAGTTCAAGGTAAGAAAATATAGGGTTGTACACATGAATAATGCCAGTGCTTGAAACCTATGGTAATGCTCAGTGCCATGTATATTTAATAGCACTAAGTTGTAGAGTCGATGCTATGCATTACAAATCCACACAGAGAAAGTGAATAGATTTAGTATGGGAATATTGCTACAGCTGAATCAGACGCATTCTAATTCCCAAGGATGCGGGTAACTAGAAGGTCAGAAAAGAAGTGGTTCCAGTTTCAGAGTCAGCTGTGCTGATCTGTGTAGCCTTATAAGAAAAGAATGGATCTGTCACTCATTGAGTGAGATAATTAAGTTAAAACTGTCCTAGAGATAAACTGACACGGGTAGTAACCATTCTGCCACTTCATTAGTGTATAGATAGATGCTTCATAAACATGAAGCTTGCTCACTTCAGCGGTGTTAAATTCAGAGGCTATTTCACTAGTTATCGTGCGGATACCATTGCCATCTTTCAGAACTGGTAATGGAGGGATCAGACAATGTTTTTCAAACGCAATGTGACTGAAGTGAATTTAAATGGTGAGACCTTATCACAAACACTCTTTTAAGGCTCAACATTATTGCTCAATATTTTGGGCAGGGTATTGAAGAGAAAATAAGTTGTTTGGGGTTTTTTTTTCTGCTATTTCAGAAAAAAGAATTTAAGGAATTACTTTTGAATACTTCAAAGGCGGTTTTTATTATTTATTTTATATGAATCTGCACTGAAGGTTCTGTGTCATTCTTTCCAATATTAAGTTAATTTTCCTTAAAAACACTTGCATCTGTTTTAACATTTTCTTTTATTTTGTTTTATTTGAAATAAAGAACATAAAGGCTAAGATATATTTTATCTTTCTGTGTAGATACTTAGGAGTACAAGAAAATAGCGAAAGTAAGTCCCTGAAACACACGACTTTCATAGAAGTTGTATTCTAAAGAGCTGTATTACAGTATCTGAGCTAGATTAAAACTTGTGCAAGATTCATTTGTTTTCACTAAGAAATATGCTGATCATCATTTTGAGCAAGTATATCAAATTGATTGAAGTTAACTTAAAGCTTAACCTTACATCAATTTTATATCCTGCATCCTGGTCAACATGAAAATGGGCAAGTGGCTTCGCTGCTGCCATTTTCTTCAGAGTTTTGCTGTGATGGTGCAGCTGTAACATTTGCTAAGTGTTTTCCAAAAGCTGTATCTGTAGAGAGTGCAAAGGGATTTTGTAGATCTCCTGAATGTCATTATATGCGTTCTTCTCCAGAGATCACCTCTCTATTCGAGGGCTGTGTGAAAGGCATGCACTTTCCCTCCACTTGGAATACAGCTGTGACTGAATTTAGATAAAGCTTTTACTGCATTCAGCTTTCACTGAATTACACAGTATAATTCAATTCCTGATTGAGCCATGACAGTTTGGCCCTGAAAATGCAGGAAAATTGTCTTTTAACACTCTTTAGTTGCATACATGTCTCTTTGGGATTTTGCTAGTTTTAATACCTACTTTTAACAATTCTCTGGCATTTAAATCCATTTGGCTTACTCTTTTATTCTTCCCGTGAAATTAATCTCCGTCTGAAACATAGTCTATGATGTCTCCTTTTCAGAAGCCCTGTGTACAGAGTTAATTGTCAGTAACAGGTATTTTAAAAACCCACACATCAAAAACTTCAGAAATAATTTAGTTGTATTAGAATGTATGTTTTGTGCAATTCTCTTCTCTTGTTTATCATGAAAAGCATTTGCATGGAAACAAAGTCTACACTCATCTGCTTCTGTTGCTTATTTCTCACTTTAGGATTAATTATCTTTAGGATTAATTATCTTCCTTAGACGTTTATTTTGTTACAAAGGTAGGTTTATATATTCAGATGAGAATGAGGAAAATCCTTAAACATCAGAGATCCTGTTGATAGGTGACTATGCCTAGTAGAAAAGGACATGGGAGAAAACACTTAGAAATTGACATAAAAAGAATGTCAAACCATACTCATTTTCCAATATTTTGATGGGAAAGTCCACAAGTTATCAAAATACAGTGATACAATATACATGATCTATGAAAATGGTCAATGAATAATACTATAGATTGATTTTATAATTAATTTCAAAAGATTCTGAAAACATATTTTAGTTATGTGTAAAAAGTAATTTTTATCTAACACTTAACATTGTTTTAGGAGTGCAATGCAGCAGGTAACTGACCCTCCAGAAATACCCTGTGGCACTCTTAATAAAAACAAGGCAAAAGAAAACAACAAACAAAACAAAAACTCCTCAGCAAAGTCACCTAAAAGTTTTTCAAAAAGAAAGATAAATAACATCATTATTCAAACTGGATTTTTGTCAAGGAATCTTGACTGACAGTATTTATTAAAAAGAAACCCCAATGCATGGGCTTACAAAAATAATCATACTGCTTCATTATAAAAAGCCATCGATATAATAGTATCTAAAACATATTATATACATATTTAATTATATACCTTGTCCTGGTCTTGGAGAAGAGTTATGATTTTAAAGTTTCACTCAAAAATATTTCCTCCAGAAAAATGACATCATATGAACTATAATATTATATAGAAATTTTCTTTCCCATCACAGATTTGTATCATTCTGTTTGTTATATTGATTTTTCCGTCATTTCAAAGCCAGTCTGAATTAGCCACTGTTACTAGGTAAAAACAATTTGAAACTCTTACATTCTACATTTTTTACTATAAAAATTTCTTGTAGGAATATAACCAGAAGCATGTTCTTTCTGATGTATGCATTTGACATCTCTGAGAAAGAAAAGATCCACTGTTTTTTTTTTCTTTAATTCTCATAAGAAAGTATATACAGAGACTTAGATCGTTTGAGAGATCCAGATGTCATTCACAGTGCTGTGAAAAGGGTCAAGACACATACTGATATTCTTGTGTCCTGTACACAAGCTGCTGGGACAGTTTTACTTTGTGGGTTTTTTTATGTCATTTGGTACAGGGATAGAAGATAAGATCTTTGAGCTTTCAGAAAACTTATTACTAGTTTATATTCTATAGAACAATATCTTTTTCTATTGGATCCATTCTAGATTGAAATGTAAGACTTCTTAAATTTTAATTCATTCAAAGAAAATTAATATAAATATCTCAATAATCTAGGTCTTAGAGTCTTATCTTTCTGACGTTAAATATCCTTTTATCTTTTAAAAATTATGTGCTTTTATCAGAAAACAAAAGAAGTAAGTGTCTGCTGCCACACTGGATATAACAGCTTCATGAATACATTACCCATCTCATAGGATAGATAGCAATACTGTTTTAATTACTTTTAGTTGCAAGAGATTTTTAAGTAGTTCTAACATTTTTGTCTGTTTTTCATTTAGGAAAAAAATATCATTGTGGTTATTGAAAACAAGGGATGATAATAATAGTAATTTTCCAGTGTGGCTAAAAAAAATAATTTGATTTAATTGTATTGAAGTCAAATATTTTTATGTCAAAGGGAGTGAAAGGTTTTTGATCTAATCCTTAATGAATCTTTTGGAGTATATTTGTTGTAAAATGATACAATTTCAGAGTCTTCTACTTGAGAGAATCTAATGGAACAACTTATCAAGAACATTACAGAGTTTTAAGTCTTACCCATGAGCAGATCTACATTGTTAAATTTTAACATTGAAGTATAAAATTCCATCTATATAATGTATTCTATGCAAGTATAATGAAAAATGAAGTATTCTTTTGGAACATTATTTCATGTAATATATTTTTATGAAAACTAGTTACAATTTTAATTAGGTTGTATGCCCTTGAGATCTGAAAGATCTAAAGAACAAAGAATCAAATTCAGAAAAAGATGTTTTGGTTTTCATTAAAATACGGTACCCTTAATGTTTCTTGATTCTTTTCACTGTCAAAGACTAACAATAACATATTAGGAAATAGTACCGATTTTTTTTCCTGGATGTCATATTAGAAACTGAAAACAGTTTTGACTATGAGAACAATTAACTTGTATGAAAGCTAAGTTCCATGTCTCATTAATGATGTAGACATTTTAGACTGTTCTAAACATTCTATTCACTACAAGAAAAGAGGAAAATTTCGAATGTCAAAATAGTGAGTATTTTTCTTAAAACTAAATGCATGATTATATACCTCTTCAAAACAGTCTCTTTAATGGGGAAGAAACAATTTTGCTCTTTTATATGGTTGGAGGGCAAAGCCCAGAAGACTCAGGTTAATACACTGGAGCTTGTAGGCACTATTGCAGTAAAACAAACAAACAAACAAACAAACAAACAAACATTCTCCCTGTAAAAAAATGTACTAAGTACTTGTCATTTTTGTTTCTAATGACAACATTTAAATTTCTGGTATCAACAGAATTCATACACTCTAGAAGTATCTACAAAGGGGTTTACAAAGTCTTTTGCTTGTCTCCTGGTATTTTACGAGTAGTGGCATGTCAAAATTGATTTAAAAGTTGGATAATTGTTCTTCAGCCCAGAATCCTTTATATCTCTCTCTTCAAGCGAGGGAGTGTTCCACAGGCTCTATGCTGAGCTTAGCAACCAGCCTTCATCAACTAAATAAATGCAATGACTGATTCTCATGTTAAAATGATGCCATTATTATGCATTTTTAAGCTCTGTGACAGATCTTCTTCATTAATAGTTTATCAACTCTATATTTTCTTCCTTTTAAAACAATCTGACTCAGTATCAGAAAGAAGCAAAATCTATGTCCTGACCTCTTTCTCACTGGCCTCTGGGTTACCTTTTTATTTCTGTTCTTCAGTTTTTGGTCGCTTTTTGTTTTTTTCTCAGTTTTTAAAAGGCTTTGTTCTAGTTTTTGTTCAAATCCAAACTATCTTTGGGATTTAAAAGTCCTGTTGGTTTATGTTCACTAAAAGGAAAAAAGGCTCTAAAGATTTTGAATTACTAACACTGTATGCTGAGGCACAATTTCCTAATCTGTATATCCTTCCACCTTGACAGGGTAAGGCTGATTAATTTATTTATGATAAACTGAATAGATTGATAGACAGAACATTTAAGATTTCCTTACTAAGTTGCTAGAAGAAAGGAAACACACCAAAAAAAAAAATAGCTAGGAAAAAAAAAAGGATTGTCATATACGAAATATTTTTCCTTCTAAGGAAATAAACAGTAAGAATTATACCCCTCCACCATCCAGAGGAAAGTATAGTGAAAATGAAGCTTGTAGAAAATGTAGAGCATATGAGAAAAGTAGCAATACTTCAAGCTGAAAGTTTTTCCTCTTGTGCACAAAGTATAATTAATTAGATCTTTCTAATCTAATAGAGTTTTCCCACCATTTTCATTACAATCTGTTTTGTATAGATGATAATTCAGTAAAGGATAGATGCCTTTATATATCTAATCTATCTATTCTAGCATTTTACTCTTCAATTGATTTATTAGATAATAAAAACATGCCTCTAAATTGTGCAGACACACAACTCACAAGTGGCAATCTTATTGCTGTCCACAGTCACTGGCTTTGCAGATCTTACTGATAAAATCTTCATTTTTACCACTTTTACTGACTACCTTAATAGTCTTACTCATTTGGAAGCAGCTTCTAATGAAATTATATCTTTTACTGTACACTCTAAGCTCAGGGAAGGTTTGAAAACATAAGACTACAGGGTAAAGAACAGATAGACCAAGGTCTATACTGATAAATATCAGGGGGAAAAAATTACAATGTCAAAGATTAACACTATTAAATTAATAACATAATGCTGTTATTTCAAATATTACACAGTAATTATTTTTATTTTTTCATACGATTGTTTGGTTTCTATTTCATTTTTTATTCTGCTGTATATCTTTTTTCAAATGAAGAAAGCATCCCAACACTTACTTGTTCTCCATTCTTTATGGAATCTCTCACTTTAATGTTCAAAAACATTAAGTAAGGAAGGTAGGTGAAAGATCAGCCTGGGCTCATGTCCCATATATATTAGGAAGTATGGAGTTTAATATAGATTTATGGAATAATTTTCCAAATTGCAAGCATGTGGAAATCTCTGCTTACAGAAGGAAAGACTGGCCACTTTGGCATGCTACTAGAAATTAAAATAATGTAAGTTTAATTCCCGGGCAGGGTATGAAAAGACCTCTGAAACAACCAATTAAAGCAAAACACCCGAGCAAACAAGCAAGAAACGATTATTTAATTCAGGAAGGTTTAGCGTCATTAGGTGTTCTGGTATTGGTCCAATGAATGTGTAGGTGAATTGCTCTATTGCACGAGCGTATCCCTATATTAATCTATAGTCATAATCTATATGCATCATCTATGACTCTCAAATATATATTACCATTTTTTTCCCTCTTGTTCTATTAAGTAAAGCATAATATGGCAGAAAAATACTTGCTATGTGGCTATGAATAGTTACCTTTTCAAGTTGATCTTAGCTTAAGGTCTTGGTCCTCAATTGTCACGATATGTAGTGCTGAAAATCTAAAGCAGAACTATTTCCTGTGAGTGCAACAACAAATCTTATACTCCCATCCAATGCTCCATGGAAGAATGAGATACAAAGGAATAAACATAGATAGCTTTTAGCCAAAGGTTTTTAAATATTTATTTTTCATGATCAAATTCAGTCTGACAGAGCCAAAATCCGATATCTTCCAGGTATTTGGTATTTCTTTTCAAAGTGATGTTTCACTTTTTTCTCTGTTTGTTTTTTGTTTGTTGTTTGTTTGTTTGTTTGTTTTATGGCTACACTGACAAAGGTCAACTAAATCATGAGATTTTGTTTCATACAGAGGAATGCCTCTCACATGACTGAGGAACATAACTGTTATAATATTTAATTAATCATTATAATTGTTTCTTGTTTACAACTGATGGAAATCAACTGCCATGATTAATAATCAACAATGCTTTAACTTTCAAAGAACATTGCTGTCAATAATTACATTACTTTCCAAAATGCTCTTGATAAACTTCTGAGCTTTGTAGTGACACTTGTATGTGTAATATTTTTTACTCCTTATGAATGTATATGAATGCAAGGTATACCTGTAGATCTGTAGTCCAGTAATGGAGCATTACACATCCCCTAAACATTCCCTTAATACTGGAAAATGTGTGCTTTCCATTAAAAGAACTGATCTACATAGTTTATTTTTTCTTTAAAAATATGAAATAGAAATATGAAATAAAAGAATTATATTTTCAATGAGAAATTTATGTTATTTATTTACTATCTAAATATTAATATCTAAATATTAATATTGATATCTAAATATTAATATTTACCAGAATTTTTAATAATATATTTCGTAGAATATTTGTGCATCATGATTTCCTATAGAATACATTTTCAAGTACCACTTCCATCTTGGATGTTTTATTAAATCTTTATATACATACAGTATGAACATATATTTTCAGTAGAAAAAAGAAATTTTAATCAGATTAAAAATAAATTGTCCACTGAGGCATTTTGAGAAATACAAAGTTGAAACTAGTTATGTATCATAAATAAATACCCCTAAGAGCTGGGAAGTGTAAACTCAAAAGCAACCGCTGTTCTATGATATCTGCTTCAAGAATAGATAAGGCAGTTTATTTTAATCATAAGTTCCTAATGGTAGACCATATATTCCTTATTCACAGCTGAAAACATTTTGAAGATTCTTGATGCTACGGTCATAAATGTAATTCAAGTTTTCCTTATTACTGTATGTACTATAAAAAAAAATCCAGATGCTTTTTTTTCAAGTAGTTTAACTTAAATCAAGGTATTACATTATATTTAGTATTATTTTCCACTTTGGTTAATATGATATTATTAAACAGTTCATTTAATTCATTCTCTTAATTCATATAAAATATCATGCTTCAGTCTGTCTGTGCTATTGCTTGTCTTTTAAAGGGGGAAGGGAATGGATTTTTGCATAATACAGAAGAGCCAGGGCCTGCTGAGTTATTGAGAAGCAACAAAGAAACACCTATGACAAAGGAATCAGGGCATGTTTCTCAAGTAAGATGGCTTGGTTGATGGCCCAAACAAAGTGCCTCTATGCTGCGTGGGTAACAAAACAGGAGAAGCTGGAAACCACTTATACAGCCAGAAAGCTGTGATCCTACCACCATCAATGAAAAATGGTGGGACAAATCTGGGGTGAGTTGACTTTGGCTGGCCAGCAGTTGCCTGCCCAGTCATTCCATCACTCCCTCTCTACCAACTGGACAGAAGGAGTAACGTTCATGGGTGGAGATAAGGACAGTGAAGTCACTCAACGGTTACCATCACAAGAAAAATAAACTTGACACCCCTTCCCCCACCACCACCTCCCTTTCTGTGCTTTATTCCTGAATTCTCTACCTCCTCTGCTGGTCAAAGGGGTGAATCAGGGGAACAAGGGCTGCGGTCAGTTAAACACACATCTCCGCTGCTCCTTCCTTCTCAGGAGAAGGACGTTCTTCCCTATGGGTCCTTTCCTCTGGGTGCAGTCCTTCAGGAACTTGTCCAGCATTGGTTTCCCACACTACAACTGATTACTAGAACAGTTGATTGCTTTAAAATTGTTTGCTAATATTCAGTTCATGTTAATTTTCTGACCAAGCTCTTTAGATGTTCTACATATTAGGGTTTGATGCTTATTACCAAATTTTAATATTTGATGCTATATTGAATTTTGATTTAGTAAGGGATAAAACTGTATACTTAAATCACAGGACAGGTATAAATTATACTTACGAGAATATGACAGTCGTAATTTACAGTAGAATCACAATATTGATACAATGTTCATTACCAGTCTCTAGTATGCAAACTATCTTGACATTAGGCATCCTCAGCCATCACAAAGTAGCATAGGCAGGCTGTCTTGTCATTTAGAAACTGGGGGGTAAGAACATTTAGTAATCTGCAGAAAATTGTAAGGACTGAGAGTACATTGCTCTAAAAAGGTTTGGATAAAATTAATCTACATGATTATCACTAATTTGGATTTTGAATTTCCCTTAACTTAGACACATAAAGTAATAAGCATAAATAAAACTTAACATTTAAAATGTCCAGAAAACATTTCTCTGAAAAACTCATATAGAAAAATTTGGAGAAATATTTTTGTAATGAAATGCTATTTTTATCACCTTTTTATTTAGAACACTCTTTGGCAACATATCTGAATACCTAATTAGCCAGGTAAACTCGACACTACTCAGAAGTGTTTCTCTAGAGACATGGCATAGAAATATGTTAGTAGAGAGGTCAATACTTTCACATTATTTTAGGTATACAGGAGATTTGAAATCAATGAAAAGAACTAACAATGAAAAATTACTTTGACATTTCAAATGGTTAGATTGAATTTATATTTTTGAGCACTCTTTTGAATTTCTAAAGAATACTATGACACAATAATTACATGAATGGTATATGATGTACTGTGTTAGATGAGAAAAATCGCAAATCCATATGTTTTCTGAAAAATGAATAAATTTGTCACTATATATTTGCAAAAGGACAAGACTTGTATAAAATAAAAAATAAAAAAAATCTATACTATTTTTGGACTAAAAAAATATTAATTCAGCAAAGAAAATAATTAATTTCACACTGAAAATATAGTACCTGTCCAAAAATGTAGTGAAGAAGTTGTATATAATGGAATCCATTTTGGGGAAACACAAAAAAAAAAAAAGTGAGGCTGCAGAAAAGGTCATCCCTCAGCAGATTGAAGATGTTCCAGCCAAACATTGTCTCACACAAGGTTATTAAACAAGATAAATAGGAAATTTGTTGTTAGCATTGCAGGGACTAAATGACAGTACTTGCAGAGAAAATCATAATAAAATCCAGGTTCTGGAAGCTGCATTCATACAAGATGAAATTAAAAATTCTGAAACAATTTCAGGAAGGCCTTGATAGATCAATCTGAGACTGACTTATTCAAACAACAAAAAAAACCTTTTCAGAGATGTACCAGATGTGCTAAAACTACATTAAAAGAACTGGATATAGTGGGACATTTTCTTTCTAGGCAACTGCTTTAGCCACTGATTTAAACACAGTAAAACTTGGATAAAATGTTTGGCTTCCCAAATTAAATGGGTTGTTTTTTGGAAGATATATTAAATACAATTTAGTAGTCCAATATGTTTCTGCACATTTGAAATTATTTTGAGTCATACTGAGAGAACAAAGGTAATCAAAAATTGACTATTATTAACCGCTGTTTTTACAAAATGCATTCTTTTAATGATAAAGCTAAGAAAGTGGGTGACGTTTCTTCTCGTCTTGCACCCTATTTAAGACAGAAGCCTATAATAGATATTCAGGAATCTGAATATGGGATAAAAGTCACGATTCCTGTCCAGAATAACTTCTGTCCAGAATAACTTCCTAAACTTCAGAAACTTTTTTGCTCAGTCACTTCAGTTCTTAGTAGCCCTGAACAGTTTTTTCTTCAGGTCATGTTTGCAGCAGCAACTCAAAGTGCTTAAAGGAATATCAGTGTAACATAAGGTACGTTTTAGGGATGAATCATTCAATAATTTGATTTAAATAGTAACTACGATGTTATCTTGTCTATTAATTTCTAGGCTTTCATTTGCCACAGGTTCAAATGCTTGTATCGCCAATAGATGGAAATATCATTAATATTTATGCATAATAGTATTAGAATAATTCCTTCAAAAATCTTGAATTCTTTGTATGCAACACTGACAAAAATTCAAAGTCTCTTTTTGTGACTTTTGGCACTTCTCTCCACTTAAAAGGCAATAGTCTTGGCATTGCCCCCATATTTTATATGTTAACTTTTTTTTTTTTTTTTTTTTTTTTTTCTCCCGCAGGAAACTGGCTCAGAGTTGCATATTGTCACAGTCTAGTGATCCCATCAGTGTATCAGGAATTTCTAACAGCCACTCTACCCTGCATGATTATCCTTGTTGCTATAGATGACAATGAAACCAAGGGAGATTTTCTCCAGGATTTGCTGGAAGGCTGAGCTAGCTAAAAAGACTGAAACACTGAAATAGCACTCATATTATCAAATACTTTTTCAGCTATAAGAAAGATTACAAAAGTTCTACTCAGGATTTCAATTAGACATGAAGAATATATGTCTGTGAGACAATGCTTCCCAAAAGCAATCATGAATTTATTGCCTCAATATTAAGCCAAATCAAAATTAGCAGTCAACTAAGCAAACATGAAGAGAAAGAAAAAGAAAGAAAAGAAGGAAAAAAGATTATACAAGTACTAGATGTATGAATTTGTTAGATGTTCTAACATCTTCTCTTTGAAAATCAATAATCTATTAAGTAGGTACAGTACTTTGAACCACCTTTGTGACTAGATTCCTCAAAAGAGATAAAAATTGATTTAATGCATAGTTTCTAATTGCAGATATAGATTGCTTTTGAAATCTATATAGCTCACCTTTTCTTCTGTGTTTTCAATTTTACTTGCCATTTGTTCATTTTTATACTCCTTTGTTCTACTAAGATGAACACTTTTCAATTTTCCATGCATAAGTCATTACCCCTTATTGTTGCTCAGTGGGTCCTTTGGCATCTCTAGCTTAAACTCAGTACTTAAAAGAGCTCAGAAAACCCTTCGCCTGCGCTTTCTACAAAGCAGAAAAGTGAATTGTTCTCCCAGTGGCTGCTGCTGAAAGAAGGAAATTTAGGAAATAGGAAGATTAAACTTTACACCAGTACTTCATATTTTATTCAGTGTGATCAGAGAATACTTGGCTAGTTCACTACCATGGGGATATTTTTCATGTTGATTGATAGCAGTAACTCCTTCTTTTAACTGAGGAATTAAAATTTAAAAATATGTAATGATTTTAAAGTACTTCAATGTTGAAAACTCTTCAAGTAACCAGCTTTCATCCCAAGACATTCTATCTCAATTCATGGGCTGAAGCAGAAAGTGACTGCCCACTATTTGAATGAAGAGTGACCCACAAAGACCAAATATTAAGTACTCCAGTAGCTTCTGCTATTCTAAGTTGTAGCATATTCCTTTAAACTCTTTCATGTATGAATAAGAAAACCACCCTGTTTTCTTGTTGATAATTTAATGTAACTTAAAAACAATAATGTCAAAAGAGCATAACCCAGACAACTAGAAGAGATTATGTTCATCTGTCTTTTGTTTTCATTAAAAGACCTAAGTAATAATATAGTGCAAAATAATATTTCTTATTATTTTGTGCTTTGAATGGCACAGAGAGCGCAGATATTTTTATATCCCTTGGATATGATATTTGTTTGTTTAGATAGCAAATTTAAAAACAAGTTTAATTCTGGACTTGGCTCAGTGGGATTGCACATCCACACATAGCTAAGAGCAACTGTATATATATGTTCTATACTGTTCCTACTGATGGGAGCCTATTCAACCTAAGGTGACTGAAGGCCCACACCAAGACCCTAAATCATGTTGTCCACTAGCTGCTTTTTTGCTGCTGATGCTGCCTTCGTTGCTCACACAGAAGCAGCACTGCAGCGCTTAACATCCTGCTTTGCAGAGGCTGCCAAGTTTTTGGGCTGGAAGTCAGCTTGAAGAAGACAGAAGTTCTTTACCAACCTGCACCTCAGGAAGTCTTCCATCATCTCCACATCACCATAGGCAAATCAGAGCTTAAGTCAGTCCAGCAGTTTAACTATCTAGGAAGTATCATTTCCTCGGATGGTAAGATTGACAAAGAGATAGGCAACAGGCTAGCAAAGGCATTCACAGCCTTTGGACAACTCCATAAAAGAGTCTGGTGCAATAAACATTTGAAGAAAAGTACAAAGATTAGTGTCTATGGCGCCACTGTACTGTCTACTCTTTTATATGGGCCTGAATCAGGGGTCATCTACCGCCACCACCTGTGACTCCTGGAATGCTTCCATCAGCGCTACCTCTGTACAATCCTAAACATCCACTGGACTGACTATGTGACTAATGTCATTGTCCTTGAACAGGCAGGAGTCACCAGGATTGAGGCCGTGCTGCCGAGATCGCAGCTGCACTGGGCAGGGCATGTCTACAGGATGGAGGATCACTGCCTCTCTCAGATTGTGCTCTATGGTGAACTCGCCACTGGCTGCTGCAACAGAGGAATCTCAAAGAGGAGATACAAGGATTCCCTGAAAAAGCATCTCAGTGTTGGTCATATTGACTGCCATCAGTGGTCCACTCTGGCCTCCAATCGAGAGACATGGAGGCACACCATCCGTAACGCTGCTGCCTCCTTTGAGAATGCACGTAGAATCAGTCTCGAGGAGAAAAGACAACGCAGAAAGAACCGTGTCTTGTCACTACCACCCAAGGAGACTTTCCACTGTGTTTTTTGTAACCAGACTTGCCTGTCCCACATTGGCCTTTTTAGCCACCAGCGTGCTTGCAGCAAGCGTGGGTAGAGCCCTTCCCATGTCTTCATTAACGAAGCCTAGCCATGATGATGACAATGACATATATGTTCCATGTATGTGCACCAAAGCATATGCACTATGGCATATTTCATGGTGTAAAACAGCATAAATCAGATCACTAAATAATCCACTGAGTTTTATGAAGGATTAATAAATTTCTTCTATATATGATTTTTCATTTTAGCACACTGAATTCCTGAAGCACTGTGGCATTTATTATATAAACTGCTTTACTAGATAAATTACTGTAAAGTCCAGCTTTGTCTTGCAAGATGGCTTTAAACTGTGGTATTAATGCCCTTTTTCGGATATTTCAAGAGGTTACATCACTAGTGAAACCTTTTACTAAACATACTGAAGTGTCAAGATATATTAATTATTGAAAGACTTTTTTTTTTTATCCTAAGAGAATTTCTTTACAGGATGAAATGTTGTGTCCATCATACAATGCACTGAAACAAACATTTTTGTCCTGTTACCTAACTAAGAAATTCAAGATTAGTCTAAAACTACTGAAAATTAACTCTCTGGTTATTTGGAATCATCATAATTGATTGTCTTGCTTCTGGACTGCATTGAGTTACCCTGACTGTCTTTTAGAGGGTGATTTCTGTCACTAGGCTTTATATTACAGTATTGATATACGTACTGTATTATTTTTATTGTAGGATAGATCCTACTTGGAAAGAATTGGTGAAAAAATAGTTCAGAAGGAATTGAATTTTCAAACAATCTTAAAAGGCTTAATAGTCAGACCTGCTGAAGTTCGGCAGGAGTTGGAAATCCACATCCACCTATCTTAATTGTTTGTATATATGCTATTTTGCACCCCTCAGTCCCAGGCTACCACATCTAGATATGGGCCAAACCTCAGAAAACTCAGACTCAGGCTCAGTTCAGGCCCATACCCCAGTATGACCCAAGGACCCAAAGATGGATCAGTCCTCTTCCTCCTCTTACCCATCATAACCCAGGTGTTTGTTTTCAAGAAAGTATTAACTGTTGCAGGCACCAGTTTAGCTAATTGCAAGGATTTCTTTCGGAAGTACATTATGTAGTATATAAGATACAATAAACATATCTAGATGCAGACTGTGAAACTACCAGCCTCAATGTCTATTGTAGTTTTTCCCTCTTTCCATGAGGGGTAAACCAAAGCTGGGATATCTTGTGTATGTGTGTCTGTTTAAAAAAGGACTTTTGAAAGGAGGTGTAAGAGTGAAACCCCACTTACCTGATTGAAA
>VXBA01000627.1:59132-80687 GCA_013399895.1 Serilophus lunatus
GTGAGCCACGACTGGTGATAAATGATAGAGAGCGGCTTCGCAATCTCATCCGCCAGCTCCTTCATCACTCTGGGATGGATCCCATCTGGTCCCATTGATTTATGAGTATCCAAGTGTCCCAGCAGTTCCCTGACAGCTTCATCTTGGATAACAGGAGGACCATTCTGTTCACTGTCACTACCTACCAACCCTGTAGCAGATTCATCTGAAGGACGATCTATCTTCTCACTAAAGACTGAGGCAAAGAAGGCATTAAGCACTTCTGCCTTCTCCTCATCTTTAGTTACTAAGTTTCCTGTTTCATCCAATATGGAACAGAGATCAGTCTTACCCTTCCTTTTACCATTAATATATTTGAAAAAGCTTTTTTTATTATCATTATTAAATGAATCTATTATTAAAAAAAAAGAAAAAAAAGGCAATGAAAAATACCACCAACCAACCAACCTACCAACCATTTCCAATATTTTATTTTTTTTTCCCACCGCAGAACAGATAGGGGTAATCTTCTGAAGTTACATAAAGGTTGCCCTAGTCAGAAAAATCTTTGAATTGGCAATATCTATTAAGGTGGTTTTGCCTGTAAGCAAACACAACGTACAGCCATGTCAATCTATATTTACAAAATGGCTGACAGGTTTTCATTAACCCATACTGGATACCTTGGCTTTTTCTTATCCATCACACCTTACAGAATATGGTATACAGAAAAGAGCTTTAGTTGAATGCTGAGTCATGTATTATAGATAGTGAACAAAAATAGGGAAAAATGAAATACCAAGTGAACAAAATAGGGAAAAATGAAGTACCATTTCAACTTAAATAGATTTAATATAAAGAAATAAAGTAATTGTACTGTCGTGGATCATTATGTGAAGGTGAAACAGTTTCTTTTATATGATTACATTTAATGAATAATAGCCAAAAAAGCTGAGCTGAGCTTCAATATAAGGTATATTTTCCTTATACATGAACAGAGAAAACACTAACACTTTGAGTTTTAAAAACTAATAAACAAAAAATTTGTACCAGGTCTTAGTAATCATACAGGTTTTTACAAACAAGTTTGTACATACAGGTACATACAAGTTTGAATGAACAAACTACAGTTTTATTGAAGAAAATGGATCACCATATATGTTATTACTTCTTTTTAAGTATACTTAGTTGAAAGTGCCAAAAAACCTGACCATAATTAGAAATTTCAAAATTTGCTGATTAGATGTGCTCCAATTCATAGTAAAATATTTAGTCTTAAAAAACTTTATAATACAGTAATACAGTGACCATTCTTTGTCTTTATCTCATTTTTTTTCAATTTAATTTAGTGAAAATTATAGTGAAAACTCCTAGTTTGTTTGGGGCTTTGTTTGTTTGTTTGTTTTTCCTAAACTCTTAACTGCTTAGAAGAGCAGACAGAAAATGTTACCATGGAATGAACTGTTGTTTTCTTACTAATTCTGGATTCTTATGGTTAGTATAAACTAATTGTGCACATAAGAAGAGATTTTTAATAAAGGCTCTCAGGGCACATTCACTAATTTTTATGTAAAAAAAAACCAAAAACAAACAAAAAAACACACCAAACAAAACAACAACAAAACAAAGACAAACAAAAAAAACCCAAACAGATTTTATGACTATTACTGCATGAAAAACTGACCTATATCTACCCCAGAGAAACTTTTGTCAACAGGTGAAAGAATTTTACATCTCCAGAACTACCCAGATCTTGCTCCAACAAGTGATACAGGAGGCTGTCACAGAGTATTTTTTTTCTAACCTTAAGCAGACTGGATGTTCATTCCCTGTTAATGACATTTTCATAGCACTGAGGCAGATGTCCTTCTATCTTTGGTCTCTCATCTTTCCTTTCTGAGTATCCAAAATATCTTTTCTAGAGTTGTTCGCTACTCTCATACTTCTGACCATATCAGCCTTCTTCATATTTTTATCACATCTGTCCATTTTGGTTCTTGTGACAGAGAGTCAAACTAAAAAAATAAATTAGCGGAGTTCTTTGACAAAGTGAGAGAGCATGTGTTGAAGCATAATCCATAGAACACATTTGAATTGAATGATAATCAAATAAGAGGTAGGAAATGAAGAAGTTAGTGCTGATGATCTGACTTCAGTCACACACTGTTCAATATATTTATAAAGATGCAAAAAACATTAATTATTAGCAAACTGACTTTTTAAATGAATCAATTTTTTTTTTTACAGTAATCCAAATTGAGTTTAATGAAAGAGTTTTAAAAAGATGTCATTAGACTAATTGATCAGAAGATGCAGAGACAGATGTTTCAGCTAAATTCTCTTTCCCTGTTCTCTTCCCTGTGCATCTGATATTTTTTCTCTAAAATTAACTTTCATGCCTTCTCTCATGATGTGGTTTGGAAAGTCTGATTCTTTTCCCTGCCAAGGCTGACACTTTTTTCTCTTCAAATAAGGTTCACTGAAATAAGGCTTTATGTTTTTCAACCTTTCTTCATTATCTCTTCACTACTTTCATTTCTGAAATAATGTCCTGTTTTGCCCTTTTTCAATCTCATCACAGAATCGGGGAGGGAAACTGTATTTTATTATCTATTTGTAAAGCCTGACATAAATTCACAGTGCTGCATGTTCAATATTTAATAAACATGTGATACTACAAAATTAACAATTCATATCTTTGCCAAGGTGCTCATTTGGCAGAAAATCTAGGCTCAGGTCCAGATGGGCTCTAAATTATGAAATAACTCTGTTATTCAAATTTCAGTAGAAATGTCCAGGCTCTATATTTTGACACCCTTTACAGGAGCTGCTTTTGGCTTGTGCTTCTGTTTCCAATACAACAGTTGATTAAAAAATTACAGATTAGGTTCTCTGTCTCCATGTGCATCTCTACCACCAAGTGAGAAGTTCTTCATCAGGTATATGTGATGAAATAATCTGACATGGGGAATAAACATCTTGACATGCAGTGTACTTTATACATGCATTGATTCCACTGAATTTTGACATAGCCTAAGCATAACTAAAGCTGGATCACTACCACTGGAGCAATCTCTTTACTTATTTTATATGATTTAGACAGAGAGAGAGGTGTTCTAACAAGGATAGTTCAAATCTTAGGTAGTCTGGATTTTCCCTTAGAGAGGTTTAGCTCTCTTCTTTACCAATGGAAGAAACCTGGTGACAAAGTTTTTAGGTTAGGGCATTGCCTAAATTTGAGTGTGCTGAAAGTGTCCTTATCTGGATAACCTGCTAGAAAAACACTATAAACATAGCACTTAACTATAGGCAAAACTTGGGGTTTTTTAGTCATTTTATATTTCTATATTAATGCAGTGTTTGCAAAATGCAAAATAAACCAGCAGTTTTCATATAAATTCATTTTCCCCCAAAATTAATAAAATACACTGAAATCTTACATATTAAATGTATTCCATTAGAAAATACAATTTTTGCATGAAAAACAAAAGAAAAAAGTAAAACTTGCAGAACTTCAGTAGTAATAAGTTTAGATGATTTACAGAACCAGAATTATTTACTCCGTTCCTTTGTAATTCTATATTATGACATATATAATTCTATTATTATGACAACAAAGATGAAATAAGAAACTAAAACAGAATTGCTAAAAATGTAATGGAGTAAATTTCAAAAATAATTGAATATATAATTGTTGGGGTTTGAGGGGTGTTGGGGTCTCTTTTGAGTGGTGTCGGAGCAGGGCTTTGGGTCTCAGGGGGTGTTTGGGGCTTGGGGAGGGGGAGGGGCGTGTAAGGGGTGCCCACTTGCCTTGTCTGTGTGAACTGTTTTCCTTAAGATGGCACCTTGAGCCCTGAACATGCAGTCTCCGGTGGGAACTGCCATTTTGCCTGGAGTGAAGATGCTGAAAGAGAGGCGGAGCTCGGCTCCGCTAGTCAATGAGGAGACAGCTTGGCCAGGAAGAAGACAGTGAGATTCGCACGAGACCTAGAGGGCTTAAAAAGCCGAGCACAGAAGCCCTCCCTCCCTTCAGCTTCCTGTCCATAGGTGGAGCACACGGCCCCTCACCTCCTGGATCTCAGACCATGCGGCATAACTCCACCCATTCCTCTTGGCACTGAAGCAAAGTCCAGCTTGATGGCTGGATAGCTGAAGTAGCATCTTCCCAAAGGTGTCCTGGGAGGGAGTCGCTTTTCACTTCTTTTTGTGTTTTGCAGAAAACCTCGAAGGCCGGGAGTGACATCAGAGAGGGAGGGAAAGAGAGACGGCTTCCCTACTCCTCCCTCTGTTTTCTCAGCTAGTCACCTATCTTGGAAGGCAGTTTCTTTTTTTTGTTTGTTTTTGTCCCTTTTTCCGTTTTTTGTTTTCTGTGTGTCGAGTGTTTCTCTGTGTAAAATTTTAGGTCCTATAAGTTGTCCCTTTTCCCTAGTTTGAACCCCAAATAATAAACTGTTCCTCTGCTGCTAATTTTGTTCAGTTTTCTGTCATCTTTGTGGTGCACGCCCCTTAGATGGTAAAAAGTGGGTTCAAAACCACTACAATAATGTAAAAACTGGATTATACTTGGAAGATCCAGAGTTCAAAGAAGTTTGCTTTCTTGTTCAACACAAGTTGTGTCTTTAAACCACACATTTACAGTGATAAATTGAACAACTTGGTTAAATTTTAACTGATGTATATGTGCAGCTATCTCTTCCCTGGGTCTCTGTCTCAGCATAGGAATGTGAGGACCTAAAGTATCTTTACAGTGTTCTGTGGATGTACATCTGTGGATGTTACATGTAGATGTAAAAAAGGGCATATTTGTAATTGCTGCCAATGGTACAGCATTAAGATATGTCAGCTTTCACCTCTCTACTAACAATGACAGTAACAGAGAGTGGGACTGACAAAAGCCAATGTGGGGCAACAACAACATCAGCTTGGGTTACTCTATGAATCCACTTATAGTAAGACTGTGTGCTACTGCATGTTCATTCCTGTTGCCAGCCACAGCTACGAAATGCTGTGGTATTGGAGGTATCTACTTATAATTTTCCTGTCTGATGGCAGAAGGAATATGTGCAATATGTGTGATATACCTTGTACAAAATATTAAAAAACTACCTTTATTATTGGATATCCGTTACCAATAAAAACATAACCTGATACAATTTCTGTTGCATTTACTTCGGCTTTCTTTTAAAATATCATTAAAAGCTGAAAAACTACAAAAAAAGTAGGAAGACTTAGCAGTTTTCACAAAGGGAAAACCAAATAGCAAAGTCAAGTGGAAGAAATTCTCAAAGCAACCAACATAAAATTTAACTCACAACTGCTGAAAATACAAAAATATAATAAAATCATTAAAAAATGTAGAGGGCAACAGAAATTTAAAGAACACACTGCAAGAAACTATAAAATAAACACTTTTCTAATCATGCTTAATTAATAGAGTGCAATGCCAATATTTCTGTATAAAAAAAATTAGTCATCAGATAAAATTTATTTAGCAGATGAAAAATAATTGCACTTGAATTCAGATTTTTATATTGTTTCATGGAATTATTAATTGATTTTGGTTTTGCACAATAGAATTGGCCTTAAAAGTATAAGATGAACACAACCAGAAGTTTGTCTTGAAAATATGGAGAACTGCAATGTTTTATGTGCAATGTGCTGTTATTCATGTTTTCATTTGCTTATATTGGAACAAAATGGGAGCAAAAACTCTGCTTTGGTAAATAATGATAATTTTGAATGTCATTAAGTACTAAACAAAGTTCCAAATATCTATGATTACAATAGTAAGGAAAATTTCATTGCCAAAAGACTTAAAATTTAAAATAGAGATAAGGAGAAAAAGTTGAGAGAGTAAAAGAGTCAAAAACTGCGATATGAACATTTTCTACTACCTGTGAGTGAAGATAGTGCCTGCTGGCATGTGTTACTAGTTTTTAAGTCTGCCATTAATAATGAAAAGAGAAACAATACAGAGCAAGATCACAAGTGCAGACAGAAACATAATTGAGGGGATATTGAAATAGAAATTATTTTAAATATGACTAACTAGAATCCTGACAAGGAACTAATTTTTTTTAAAGCAGATGAAATAATGGCAAATGAACAGAAAGGAAAAGTAAAGGAGAGACAAGAAAAGAAGGCAGAGATAATTCAGGGAGGTTTTCAAATAATAATTGAAATTTAAATAAACAAAGAAAAGAAACTAAATATGTAGATGAGGTTACAAAAAAGTTAAATAAAAATGATCCCAATGAATGCAATTTTAACTCATGATAGTATTTTATTTTCTTAGATATTTTCAAGATTTTTTGATGATAGACTAACTTAGGAAAGATACTGGGTACTCACTAGTATAGTGTAATTCTTTGGATTTCACTGTAGAAAATAAACACTATGATAAGACTAAAACGTAGAAGTTGAAGATAAGCAAATACAGTATTTCAAAGCCTTTCTCATTTGAGGATAAACAGGGAGCTTGATGAACAGAAAGCAATGCTGGAAGCTCTTTGTTACACCCATATTATTTCTAGTATCCTAGGTTCTGCAGATATTCTCTACAAACAATTCTAATCCTCGGGAAAAAAAAATCTCTTGAGGAGGCCTTTGTCATATTTACTAGCTCTCTTGTTATTTTTTTTTTTTCTAAGAAGTTTTTCTATAGTTTTGTTGATTTTGAGTTAGTGTGGTGGTGGTAATAATTTGTATACATGAAAACTGGGATACATGGTGTCTGACCAACAAACAACTATGTTTTGGGCTGCATTTTGATATTAAGCCAACAGTCTTTATAGCACTTCACTGCATTTATTAGTCAGATGATTAAAAGGAATATTTAGAATTTGCATAACTAAGAGCTTTCTTTCAAAATACTATCAGGAGGCATGACATTCATCTGTCCCTAAAAAAGTGAGAGACTTCTGTTTTGGAATGCTTCATTCATTTTATAGAGTGGAAATACTGATGTGATGGTAGATGGACTTTAAGTCATGATGTTGCATCTTTAGTACACTGTTTCAGAAGGACTTAGAATATTTGGAGTATTAAAGACAATTTTGTAGTAAATAATCTCTTTTTTTTTTTTTTTTTTTCCTTTGGAACTTATTGTTTCATTAGTGTGAAGGGTGTAACCTCACAAAGAAGAAGGTTACATACTTATTTGTATATTAAGTAAGTGAGCTGCTTTGGAAATTCCAATTTAATATTTAAAAAATATATAGCTAAAAATTTATATTCTTTACTAATTACTATATTAGTAATCCTATAGCAGTATCTTCTGTTAATTACTTTAAAGTTATTTGTCTGCTGCCATAATATTTCATAGAGTGCAAAAAATAAAAAAAAAAAAAGGAGAGTATAAAAATCCCTACACACTTTTTGTAGTATTGTAGTACGACAAAAAATAAAATATTTACATAAAGGTGTGCATCTACGTACATACTTATACGTATGAAGAAAAATAACAAAGGCCAACTATGTATAGGCATCACAATTTTAGGAGATTTTATCTGCTACACTGTTACATCAGAAGTAAGGCAGGGAGAAAATACAGAGAAGAAGGTCTAATTTTGGCATAAATCAAGAAAATCCCTGTGGATTTTCCGATGTGGATGGAGGGACAGGGGTCTCATATATTTCTGTCTCTAAGTGCTAATCAGAAGGACTCATTAAAAACCATACAATAGATAGGCTATATATGTCTACACCACATTTATCTGTGACATACAAAAGAATTCACAAGAAACAATCACTTTTAAGAACAACAACAAAAGTTAAAGATATATGTGAGCAGAAAAGTAGAAGTGATCATACATAACTACATTCAATGTAGTAAACCCTAAAAGAAATCTTAGCCTTTGTAAAAACCTCACAAAATGTATGTAGAATTATACTATATTGTCCTAGAGCCATAGAGTTATGGCTAGTCCACGAAAGTAAATTTCCACAGTTTCATTTGTGATTCTTTGAAGTGAATAACCTACTTCATTAGTTTGATTTAGGCTTTTTTTAATTCTTAATGTTTATTGTCCTTCCTTCCCTGCATGGTTTTCCTGTGACTTCTTTATGTGTTTCTAAAGAGCAGTTGGAACATGCAGTCTATGTATGTTTTTCATACTTTTTTCACTAACCAACTTGTCATTACATTGCTCTCAAAAATAACTCCAGTGTTGTAATTCTGTACTTTGATAGAATTCAGGCCCTGTGTGTACATTGTTACTGATTTTGATAAAAAGTAGCCAGAACAATAGCAAGTAGGAATTAATGATTCTTATTTTATGAAATATGAGCTGATACAAATGCTATGATCTGAGCAGTACATGTCAACAATGTAACAATGATAGGGCTTCCATGTGCAGCCAAAAAACTTGAGAACCCAAGCTGCATTCAGCAAGTAGACTTGTGAGCCCAAATACCCTAGCATTTTCTGGAACTGTCCTCAAAATGCATTCCTGAAAAGATGTGGTCCCTGGAAAAAGACATATGCTATGAGAATACGGAGTAGAAGGAGTTCAAATAATACACCAATACAGGCAAAATGTATGAACATGTAGGCAAAAATTATCTTAGTGTAACTTCAGTGGCAAGAAGAGCCCTCTGGACTCAATTATTATTCCTGCTCAGGGAACTACCAACTGCAAAGGCTCTGTAGTGAAAACCAATAAATTCCTGAAAAAATGTTATGGAAAGTCATCCTGATAGGACGTGACCTAGAAAATAATAGTTTTTATATCATATTCTATATAAAGAACTGGAACATTTTTTACCACATATGCTACATCTTATAGGGAGATCTGAACAAAAATCTACAGGAGTCTAGGTTCTTTCTTTTCAATATATCTACTGCAAATCAATTGTTCTCATTCCTCTTCCACTTATGTGGATGATTTTTTTTTGCAATTACTCTGTAATCTGGAAAAGTCCCTTTGGAAGTGAAGTTCTCAAATCAGAATGCAGACTATGTATTAGGAAAATGAGAAGTTGTTTTTGCTCATGTTTTCCAAGGAATATAATTTTTATATATCCTAGTTCTAGGATATGTCCTAGTTCCTAGTTAATAATTTAAGACCATGCAACACATCACGTAAGACCTCACACAATGTGAGTAGGCAAGCAGTTATTATGAATATATCAGATGTTGCCTCAATTATCACCATAATTTTAATATTGTAGCTATGTCTTTGTAGCTATGTCTCTCTTCCCCTTTCTGTAAGTTAGCACTTTCAATTCATGTGCAATAAAGAAAAATTATGTGAGAGTAGTAGATGTGTTTGACCTTGAAGAAAAAGTACTGTAGGTTTCGTGTCAGTGAAGCTGTGCAGGCCCTAAGCCTCATGCTCCAAGAGACACTGAAATGAGGCCTTCCTTTGTTTTTTGACATCTATAAGTGATATTCTATTGTTTCTAATGATACTAATGTGTCAACCAATCACATAATCAAGAGGGTAGCATGAACAAGACCCTTTATCCAATGATTTCACCTGATTTGCTGCATGGACACTTAAGCAACATATAAAAGTGTGTGTGTTAGCAATAAAGTTGTTCCTGGCATGCAATGTAACTGAAGCCTGTGTCAGTCTGCATCAATGCTGGGGACTGTGCCAACCAGCCACATATTTTGCCTTACAATAACGCCATAAAATTTGCCCTCAAACTTGTCCGTTTTCCATTTTCTTATCTTTGTTCTCCTAGTGGAACAGTGGACTCTAAATGGCAACTCTATCTAAATTGTTGTCCTTAAACAGGTAGAGCTGATTTATTTACAAGACACATCTTGGCAAGCATTCTTAGATTTCACCTAAGGTTTCAGGAGAACTGGGAAATGTTTCATAATTTACAACCATCAAGTGAAAGCACTTTACATTGCTTTCTGTTGCCTGCACAAAGTATATAAAATATTTAGATACAACACTGGGGTTAAAACAGACAGTTTTGTCACACCAGTTTTGGCACTTTCTGTTACACATGGTCACAGCAGACAATCAACACATAAATGTCAAATCTGTATTTCGAGAAAAGAAATCAAGAGTCACAGAAACCTAAAAGGAACAAATGTGTGAGGCCAATGACTGACTCTTAAAAATAGCGAAACAACTAAGGAAAATAATTGTGGTTTTTTTCCTTGTTATGTTATATCTACTCTTTCTGTAATAGTAGCGACGGAATACTTACAACATGCGAGCATGGAGATATATACGGAATAAAGAACATTTGATGCGAAATTAAACACAAAATGAAGACTAAGTTTCCAGTGCCTGACAGAAAAGTGAGCTCCACCATTTTTAGAGAAAATTATATTATTAATTGTCCAAAGATACGGAGGGTTAGTTTGCACAGACTTGTATGGCATGATCTATTAATCATAACCTGGGAACAACCATACAGAGCTCAGGGCTTCTGGGATTTTAGGGATAAATGCAGTTTGGAGAGTTACTGACTGCTAAGGTGTAAATTCCAGATCCAAGGTGTGGCTCCTACAGGAAAGGACATAAATTCAAAGGAATGAGATTACCCTGGAGAGCAGGCAGTAAGATGAGATCTCAGAAAAGACATATAGCTCCTTTAGGCAAGACGATAATTACTGATACCTCTAGGATGGGCTACTGCTGCTGTCACTGGATGATGATTCAAACCATTCATTCTTGCCTGCCAGCATCAGTCAGTCTTGTGTATACCCAGAGAAAGCAGTTGCCCCTAATAGTTTGCCTGCCCTGGGTATTGCTTTGCCTAGTCAAGCTGACCAAGACACACAGCAGGGCTCCAGGAATGACCATTTTACTGCACATTACAGTTTAACATTTCCTGAGATGTCAAGAGGTTAAGAATGTGACACCAAGGACAGAATTTGCAAAGCTAAATATAAGCGGAACTTAAATGCCCTCTGGAAGTTGTGATGCAGTGAGGAATCCCTTATAGCAGGAAAAAAAATTATTAGAGCATAAAAATAGGCAGAAGGTTGTCTAATAGTGCTAAGACATATAACAATGGCAATATCCCTTCATTCAGGATCTAACTTGTAGACATTTTTGTGTGTATTTTAATAACATGTGCTAGACCGATTGGTTAAGAATAATTTAGGTAACGACTGGTGAACGAATCTTTGAACATAGTATTTAGCGATGTATAAAACTGTGTCTGAAGCAGACTTGAATGAAATACCAGCTCCTTTAAGCAATAATCAAGCCTTCACAAATAGGGAAACATGGCCACAAATTTTATCTGTAGTGACAGAAATAATTAGTAATTAAAGATTTCATTATGTAGGTACAGTTAGCAATGAAGTGTGAGAACAAACAATTTTTAATTTACAGCAGAGGAAAACATGCTTTTTAAGGTCAAATAAATTGAAGTTCTGACAGCCATTTCTAACTAGACAATAAAAAATTCAGATTCCTGCATTAATATAAAGTAAATGAGGAAAGAATCTGTAACTTTGATTGAATTCATTGAATTCATCTGAAGTACCTATGCACAGGCAAGTGCGTGTTGGTTTTTGCTCCAGTCTAGTATTTCATGCCAGTATTTTGCTCTTAGCAAAATTATGTTTAAAACCAGCATTTCTGTTTTGCCTCTAGAATTGTAATATTCAGAACAATATGTACAATAATAAAGGAAGGAAAATATTTAGGGTTGGGTTTCTTTTCCCTTTGCAAAGCAAAATGTACTTTACAGGGAAAAAAATAGAAGAGCGGGGACGGTATCTTTCACAACGGGTTCATTATCAGCCTTCTTCAAATTATTAGAACTAAAAATTAAAGTTTCTGATATACATATACAAGATATATATTTATATTGTCTAATTTACAAAAGAGAGAGTAATGAAAGCATATAGTGATCTGAGTTATGTAATTGAACAGAAACAACATTTTTATAAAGAAGAAAATTTCACACTGGGATTTATACATCATTTCAGTGTAGAGCAACTCAATATAGCTTATCAATTTGTTTGATATTCTGATAGAGGCCCAAAAATTCTTCATGTTTGGCATCAAGGCACTTCATAATATTAAAGTTAAAGAAAAAAAGAAGAATTAAAAAGAGGAAAAACACCCAACAATTTCAATAATTCATTAACTGGATTTTGGGTACTAAAGGGAGAAAGCATGCCAAATCTTGATCTTTCCTTGTGCGCATCTATAAGATAGACTGTAATGCCACTTGTGAACTGGATCCTGAGCTTTGAATTTCTAATACTGTCGTTACCATTCCGAACAGAAAGACTTGAAACTCACCAAAACACAGTACAGCAAGGCAGAAAGAGGCATAATTTTAGTGGGGATTGAGGAGGTGTTTGTGAGGTTATGGGGGGAGGTTTTTTTGTTTGTTTCTTCAATGACCCGACACATCTTCTAAGCAAGTTCTCCAAAAAATCAATGAGTACATGCCACAGAATGGTAAGAGGGGAAATAGATATTTGCAACATAGTAGCCTAAGCAGAAATTAAACTTTCTGGTAGCCAGTATTAGTCAGGTAAACTTCTTCAGTGATGGTAGATCAGTGAGAAGAGACTGAACTGGAATGCTAACAGGAAAGCGTTCTTACTCTGAAAGCTATTTCGGAGATGTTGCTTCACGTGTCTATGTAGTTGCTGATGATCGAGAACCCATTTATTTGAAACAGTAAAATTTTTTGCATTATTTTTTCTAAAGAAATATCTCAGTCCCCCAAACCAATCAGACATTATATAGACCCTATACAGAAAGTAATTCTTAAAAGAGAGTATACTACTGCATTTTAGGATTCCTTTTGGTGAGAATTAGTAAAAAAATACATATAATCCACTCATTTTTTTTTTGTTTCACCTTAGATTTTAAATGGATTAGTGTCTTTCTATCTTTAAAAAATAAAATTGCAGCACGTTTTACAATCATGTACTATGTTTTGCACAAATGCTTATTCAAATTCAATATGATATTCACCTCTTGCAAACTGATATAAATCCACTAATATTCCAGGAGTGATAATGGAACTATGTCATACCTAATAAAGGCATTTGCAGTATAATAATTAAATTACCTGTTTGTTGATGAAGGACAAGTACTCACATCTGATACTTTCTCTTTTGTTCTTTTCATTTCACATGGGATTTAAGGAAGAAAAAATGGCTTAAATCCGGGGTCTCATTAGTATATTCTACAGGAAGAAGGATTCCATCATAATATATATACATACATTCAAACTGCTGGTACAAGGAGACAAAGCATTCAGGAAACAGGGGTGGCTAAAAGTTATATTTCTAATCATATATTCCATTTTCATTTTTCCTTTTCCTTTGTGTCATGAATTGTAAAATATCAGCACTTACTTTGAGGTTGCACAAGTCAAGGCTAGCAAAGGAGTAGAGGCTTCCAGCAGGGATGATGGGTCAATCAGACACCTCTAGTCTCAGCGTGAAGCTTCTTTGCTGCAACAAAGGTAAAGCAGACTTGGCCTGAAATTTTCCCAACAAACTAATGGTTTTTATTGGAGTGACAGGCTATTATTTTTTTCTCTGATCTTTTACAAGAAAAAGAATAAGTAATTTTGTCTAATAGGGAACTGTTTAAGTTCCACACTGGTAAAATGTCAGTATCATCTAAGAAAAACTATATATTACCTTTTTGTAATGAATGACATTTGTTATTAAGATTCATCTTTTTTCTGTTTCTTGGGCACTATGCTACTGTATTATATGCGTCCTTGAAAAGTCTGTTTGGGTGCACATAATTTATTTCTGTTATATACAATTCAACAAGATGAATCAGGAGATGAAAATACATACTGGATTCTGCATTTGGCATAGCATTAATAATAAAGTAGAGCAGGTTAATCACAATCTATGAGAAGCAAATCTTTTAGCTCTAGGCATTTTTTTCCATAGCCATACAGATTTCTGAGTCCTCTGTAAAAATGCTGCTACAATGTTCTACCTCATAATTCACCTCTGGTGTAAAGCAGAATAACAATAAGCTAGTTTAGGTTGAAAGAGACCTCTGGAGGTCCACCCTCCAGCTCAAGCAGGACCACCTGCTTTTGCAGGATCAAGTCCAGACAAATCCTGAATATTTCCAAAGATGGAGACTCCACAACCTTTCTGGGTAACCTGTGCCGATGTTCAGTCACCTTCACAATTTTCAGTGTTCAGGGGGCACTTTCTGTGTTTCAATTTGTGCCCATTGCTTTTTGGCCTGCCACTGGGTGCCACTGAAAAGAGCCTGGCTCCATGTTCTTTGCACTCTACCTTCTGGTAGTTTAGCTTAGAGTTCCTTGTTCATTTATTTAGGCCTTTCCACATTTTTGTTTGACATCGTATTTTTTATGACAGAACCCTCTTGAGCTAGTCAGAGATGACCTTTCATCATTGATCATCTTTCTTAAGCTCCGTTTTAATCCAGGACTCAATTCCATGGATCTTTCAAGCAGATCTTGGAAGAGGCCAAAATCTGTTCTCTTGAAGTCCAGGCTTGTAAGTTGTCTTTTCATCCTACTCTCAGGATCTTGAAATGATTCATCTCATGGTCACTGGAGCCAAGGCTGCCTTTGATCTTTACATTCATCCAAACAAAAGACTATACTCTCTCAGAAAAAGGACAACTCACTCTTCTCATTTTTTTCTTTTTTCCTTCCTGTACTTCCTAAGAAGCCTGTATCCCTCCCTCCATTCTGGAGTGTGTAGGGGTTTGAAAGGGGAGGGGGGTACAGGGGGTGCTGGGGGTTTCTTAGAGGGAGGAGGAGGGAAGGGATTTCCCTGTTTTTGGTGTAAACCCTGTTTTTTTCAGTTTTTTCTCCCCTTGCTTCCTTCTCCAACTCACTGCTGGCTTTTTCCCGGGGACCCAGCGCTGCGGGTTTAATTCTGGCCCGGCCCTGGCCCGGCTGTGAGGGGCAGGCCGGGCGGAGGTGGCGGGCCGCAGGCACTGGTCGCAGCTCCGCAGCAGCGCTGCGCGGGGCATTCACTGTTTTTTCCCCGAGCCTGGCAGCAGCTGCTCTCGTACGCATGCCTTACCCCCCGGCGCCGGTGCCACGCTGCCACGGAGAAGCCGGCGGGCACGATACTGCTGTGGGATCGAGTCCCTTGCAGAGCGAAGCCCAGCGCCGGGCGGCTGCTGTTGCACGAATGCCTTCTCGGCGGCGGCGGCTGCAGTCCACGAGTTCCTCCCGGCACGGAGCGGTCCCGGGTGATTCTCGGCGGTGCCCCGGTGCCCGTGGCCACGGGGCAGTAACATAAGAAGTACCTCGCCGCCGTGGCCAGTGCCTGGCGGTCAGCGGTGGCATGCCGGCCCCCACGCTGCCATGGGGAGCCCAGCAGGGGGTCCCGGTGGTCCCGGCCGCCCCTGGGAACAGCCCCCGCGCGGCAGGAGGGGCACGGTCGCTGCCCGGGCAGCTCCTGTGGCCCCGGTCAGCCCCAGACCCCCCTTTTGTGGGTTTCTGTGGTCGGTGGGTGCTCTGGGAGGCGGCAGCCATCCCGCGGCTGGCAAAAGATGGCGCCGGGAGGCTGTTGGCTCGGAGATTTTGGCGGGAACCGCCATTTTGTTGGAGCCAGGAACCTTGAAGGGGGAGGTGGAGCCCAGACCGCTGGCCAATCCGAAGCAGCGAAACTGGGAAGAGGACCGCAAGATTCACGTGGGACTTGGAGAGCTTAAAAGCCCAAAGAAACAGAAGTTCACTCTCTTTGGCTTCCTGCAAAGCTGGAGAGCAGCAGCACGGCTCCCCTTCTCCTACTCCCAGGCCTCATGGCTTGACTCAGCCCACCTCCATCGGCATTGGAGCCATGGGAGCACAACTACAAATTGAAAGCTTCCCCAAATAACATCCCGGGTTGTGGGGAGAACCTTTCACTGTGTTGTGTTTTGCAGAGATTCCAAGGGCTGTGAGTTGGCTACCACCAGAGAGAGAGAAGAGGAAGAAGCTTTCCCTTCCCACCACTTGTCTTTGGCCAGCCTGCCTGGCCTTTGAAAGCAGTTCCCTTATTCCTTTTTTTTTCCCTTTCTTTTTTCCCTTTGGCGTGTTTTTTTTGGGTTTGATTCTCTGTTAGGTTTGGAGTTCCCTTAAACTGTTGTTTTCCTTTGAGCTCCAGACAAATAAAGTGTTTCTCTGTTGTTAATTCTGTTCATTTTTCTTGTCACTATTAAGAGTGCCTCCTAGTTAATATAGTGGTGCTAAACCACCACAGAGTGTCACAACACTCCAGACATAGGAGCCATCTCATCACGTCTCCAAAAAATCGTAGTCCACAACTGTACACGCACCTCTGCCTCATCATGTTAACTCCTGTACTGCATGCACTAGTATACAGGCACCTCGGAGGCATGCACTGATGCATATATGTTACATGTGGTGAAACAGGTGCACACTGAACTGCAGTCAGCATGTTGGGATAGCAGTACAACTAGCAAAGAGCCATACTACTCCCATCTCTTCACAACATCTCAGCAGATATGTCCCTGTTTTACATGTTTGTTGCATCCACTTATTGCATGCATTCTTTGAGAGTGTCAACCCTTTGAGCAAAGGAATACCATTTCTATACACCTGCCAAAAAGTGTTGGTCTTTAGGCATTACTACATTATAAAATTTCATAATAAATTTAAAAAATCATTATAAAATATATATTTTTAAAAATCATTAAAAATTATAGATGTAATCTGTAACATCATTTAAACATTATTCTAGACCTTTACCTGCCATTCCCTTCCTATTTATCATTTGAGTACTTCAGAAAGAGCAAGAAATTTTCTGAGGATCAAAAAAGGAATGAAATGAGTCATTCTGCAAATAATGAAGCTATGGCAAATTCAGAACAGTAAAATATAAGTTCAGTGGTTGCTCTTGTCCTGAGACTATACAAAAATGGTAGAGAAACATAGTGACCCAAAGTATAAATCCCGAGGCATCAAATTTGATTCTGAAAACATGACTACAAAATTTGAAGAAAACACTATTTCATCAAGAAAGATCTCACATGAATGTCTGAATAGATATCAAAAGAGCATCTGGTCTCTAAGCTATCACAAGCTCTGATTTTTTACCCAGAATTGATGAGTTTATGTCTGATGGTTTTGTAATGCTTTTATAAAATAAATGGTAAAGCAGGTAGACCTGAACCATTCATTGTATAGCTGAGAAATTCACTAAGAACCTTAACTCCTATTCAGAAGAGAAGCAAATTCCTTAATGTTAAGAATTCATTACAAAACATCAATTGAGTCAAAAGATACAGAATATGCAGGCTTGTTTCCCATTCTTTTGTTTCCTAGGATTTAACTTCTTAATTACTGCTTGCCATTATCAAATTCTTATAGTGGAAACCATTGTTAACCAGACTACTGAACAGTATAAATAAGATAAGATTATAAAAGAAAAAGCATATTCTTGTTAAATGCCTTTCAGTCATTTGAAACACAATGTCAATTATAATAGTATTTTTATATCAAAAACAGATGTAATTGTCTGCTTGATGAGACAATGAGAGGGGCCCTGATGATGTGCCACCCCTGTTCACAAGGTGCCTGTGTGAAAATTCCAGTTGTCTTTTTTCCAACCTCCAGAATCCAGTATTATGCTGTTGAGAGTAATTCTTAAAACAATTTTCCAAATCCTGATGTGAATGTGTACAGGATTTAGCTATTAGAGGTGTTATGTGTTTAAAAGAATATTTCAAAACAGTTTATCTTCTCCCATTTACAACCCTTGAGGTGTTTCAGTTTATAATCTTCTCTCAAAGATGTCACCATCTTTTTCACAGGACACACCTGTGATTAGTTCACTTGACTAGTTGCTCAGTATTAATAATTTGTATTACATATTTTGAGGTCTCCTCCTAACGACCTGGCTGGATAAATTCCATTAGGAATTTGGTGGTATAGGTACCTCAATAAATTAATCAGTTTTACTCTGGCAAAATGTGTTGGAATTTATTTTTGATCTTTTTTTGCAAACAAAAGAAAGTCTACATTTCTTTCCTTGGGGAAAAAAACAAACAAAAAAACAGAAAAAAAAAAAAGAGACAGAAGACTAGTAGATTATGTACAAAAGGGAACACTAGGAGTTTTTTTTCTCATTTCACTGATGTATTTTGCTACCTACTAGTCACCAGAGGATTGTGTTGTACATACATGCTCATTCTTCACTTATACCACTCCAGCTATTTCTCTCTCTCATCTACAAAGAAAACAGGTTTTAAAGAACACTTGTAATTTTCTCCATGCTAGAAATTAGTGCACCAACCTTACTAGACCAAAATACTCCACAAAGCATACTCCAGGAGTTTATGCAGAAAGATTCTTTCACTCTTCAAAAAAACCCCAAATTTTTGATATTACTTTTTATATTCAGAAAGAATTTGTGATCCTGTGGAGACAGTTACATACATACATGCCTAAAAATACTGTTTTCTAGAGTGTATTTTAAAAGTATTTGGTCTTTATATTGCTCTCAATCTCTCAATGAATTCTAGGGAAGTATCAGAAGCCTTTCTCAGTGTATCGTAACGACAGCCTTAGAATTGCTTCTCTCTCTCTCTCCCTCTCTCTCTCTCTTTTGCAAACACACGCCTAAAAATCCCAACTGACAAACCAATAAAGCAAAATAAATAAATAAATAAGGAAATACAGCTGTTTTTCTTTTAAGTCAAGACTAGGTTAAGGGAAAAGTGTGCAACACATCTGCTACTTCTTGATAATGGATAAAATGAGGCTAACTCACTAATTTCAAGTCAATACTTTTGAAATCTGTACTTTGAAAAACTATTCCCCTCAGAATCCCAAGGCTCACTTCATTTATAAAATAAGAAGAAAAGATGCAACTAATTATCAGACCTTTCTGTTATTCTTAGGCCTGATTCATATGCCTAAACATAGTTCTTCAGCCCCATTACAACATGTCCAAGAATATTTTCAAGTTACCTACCTGCTACCAGGTAGCTGAAAAACAATGCAAAAGACCTCTGGAAGCCAATCTCTGCATCTGGCAAGTGGAATCCAGGGGGATGTCTGGTAACATGAGACATCTATCTACAGGGGATTGGCTGTTTTCATCTCATGTGCTTAAGGAATAATAGTTTCTATCATTAATAAACTTTATATAAACATATACTAGTTTATATTGAATACCTTTTTTTTACAATGCCATTTTGCTTAGGCAAGATAAAATTAGACAGAATAGGGACAATGTCTTTTTGAAGGAATATTATCTATAAATAGCTTTCTTATATATGGCAATGTCACATCAATTGCTTGTTATTATATACCTATGTTTTTGTACCATATATTCTCAAAGAGATTGAAAATTATATTTTTAAACATTGCCTTATTCAGCTGCAATTTTAGTTCATTTTAGTGTCAGAAAACCTAGCTTCATTCTTAAGAGAAACTGATCACTATGACAGACTTGTGCTTCTTTCATTGAAGTATATAACTATGCTCTACTTCTAAGACCATTCAGCAAACTGTTAGTCACAAAGACAGCTAAATTTTTAGCTGGACTTTAAAAGCAGACAAACCAAACCAAACCACACCACAAGGAAAAAAATTCAAACACAAAATCAAAATCGAAATTTTCACAGGGAAGCAAAGATTAAAAATAGCTATTCAGAAGTCTTTTGTTTGCAGTAGAAATTATTCTTTTTCTCTTATTTAAAAAAAAAATAATACAATTAAATCACAGTATATATAATGATGGCTTCTGACTTAAGATCTCATTTGCTTGGAATGGAAATATCTTCGATGTATCTAAACACGGAGACATTGTTTATTATCCTTACCTTCAGTATCCCTACTGTAATTTCATGCAGTGTCTTCAGGACCTGATCACAATGATCAGAAAGTGCTAGTTTTTAAAGAGGGAGATTTCTTATTTTTCCCACTTAGGAAAATTTTGGGAAAAACAATACAAAACAAAAAACCCCAAACAGCACAACAACAACAAAAAAGCACAAACAAAGAAAACAAACCAACTAAACAAACAAACAAAGCCAGTCAAAAAAACCCAAAACTGAGAGATCAGGGTTTTCTCTGTAAATGAGACAGAAAATAAGACCTTTTCCTTCCTGCTAAAAGAATATCCATCCTGGATAAAAAAGGTGAATCTTCATTTAATATTTCTTTAAATATCTTGACATATTCATCAATAATTTTTAAAGTAGCAGGATGATGCGTAGAGGCAAATGGATACTTAACCTCATCTTTATGAAATACTATGAAAGACTTGTGGCTTGTGAGAGAGGGCACTAATAGAGGAAATGCAAGTATAGTGGTACATAGTAGATCATCTGTCTTATTTGCCTGGCAGAGCATATGCTGACAGCTAAAACACTGAAGCAGTTACTGATGCTCCTGCAATTTATTTACTGGATTGCTTGCTTAGGATATCATAAAAGCACACATAAAGTAATTATTGCTGGAAATATTTGTTAAACTTGATAAATGGGAAAACAAAGTAGACTTTTACTAAATGCAGTTAAAGAAAGTCTACTTACAATTCAACTTTACTATTTATATTCCTCAGTCATTTAACTGCTGTTTGTATGACTGAATTTTTCTGTCACGTGATGGTTGAGGGCAGAGGGGAGACTCGGAAGGAAGAAAAAGCTCTTGAAGAGAAACTTGGAGGGAAGAAAAAGCTGTGGGAGAGAAAGTTCTTTCCTATCTCCAAACCATAGCAAAGGCTGTCTCCATAAGGTCTTCTTATTAAAGCAATGAAAAATGTACTCTAAAATGTAATACTGAATTTTAAATAGCACTTAGACATATTTATCTAAATATATAAACAGACACATGTGCATCTTTCCCACTGGAAGCTCCGGCTGGAGCTTTATTTTTTGCCTAATTATGATAATTGTTCCATTTATACTTCCTTCTTAGGAAAATTAGGTCTGAAAATTGAACTATATGACAATGAAGTAATATAGATGACCACATAAATGACATTTTTCCAGCCTACTTTTTCAATTCCTTTGCTTTGTTTATTCAAATTCTAATTAAAAATCCTTGTCTCAATCTTCTTTTCATATAAATTAGCTAAATAGTGTTATATTAAAAACCTCATAATTTTTCTGTGGGACCTTGCACTCCTACATGTTCTTTCTAAACTTTTTTTTGTGGTAATATAAGTACCTTCTCATAAAGGGGATGTAAACTAGGTATGAAGGGGGAAGGGGATGGAAACTTGCAATCACAGAGGGGTGTGGAAGGTGATAAACCTAAACTTAAACTTAAATTGAAAGCTAAACCAGCAGCCCAGTTGAGGTGCATGTACTCCAGTGCACGAAGCATGGGCAAGAAACAGGAAGAACTTGAAGTCTTGGTACAACAGGAGAGATATGATATTGTTGCGATCACAGAAACATGGTGGGATGACTCGAGTAACTGGAGTGTTGCACTGAATGGGTACAAACTCTTCAGGAGAGACAGGCGAGGGAGAAAAGGCGGAGAGGTGGCCCTGTATGTTAGAGAAACGCTTGAGGCCATGGAACTCGAGGTCAAGGATGACTGGGTTGAGTCCTTGTGGGTAAAGGTCAGAGGGGTGGCTAACAAAACTGACGTTGTGATTGGTGTCTGCTACAGGCCACCCAACCAGGAGGAAGATGTTGACCTATTACTCTA
>VXBA01000627.1:84808-138115 GCA_013399895.1 Serilophus lunatus
TTTTTTTTTTTTTTTTTTCTTTTTCTTCACTCCTTCCTTAATATTTTGGGTAACTTAAGACTAGGCGGGTTAGACTTTGCTAGGTTGTGTGGGTTGGCGTGTGCTGGGTCACTGCTGATTTTTGTTGTAGGTTACTCCTTAAACTTTTACCAAGATCTCTTCTTTTCTCCTATATTTTCTAAAATTATCAGTTGAAGTACCTCCTGAGGAAATATGTGCACCTTACTATCTTTACACTACATCGAGGTATTAAAGAACCCATGACTCTTCAAAACTTTCAGTGGGTGTATTTTTGGTATCTTGCATATTTTTGAAAATTCCCTGGCATGAGGCCTGTGGTCTTACATTTTGTTTACTGTGTACATCCAAAATGATAGGTAGGTTTTTATTAGCATAACTCAGAAAATTAAGAAAAGTGTGACAAAATCAACTAGAAGGTGCCTAAGCATACCTTAACTCTTCTTTCTCTTTATAGTGAATATTTTAAACCCCAAGATCATGAGCAATACAATTTTAAGCACTACATAGGAATACAAATTCACTCTATGACTGTTGAAATATCTCAGATTCAGTAATGCTTCTAGTAAAACTATGTAATAAAGGTATTGCAAAAAGATTTGCTACAAATGCAACAAACAAACAAACAAAACAAAAATCCCCAAACCCAAACAACCCAAAGTTATATAAGAAAAGATTGGAAACTGCTTTAAGAATTTCCTGTGAAATATCAGAATTTGTCAGTAGAAATACTTTGAAGGGCCTGTGCTTCTCCCATAAGTTTCCTTTCCATCATCATATGCCCAACAGAACAAAAAAAAACCCCAAACAACCCTTTATAGGAAATTTGTCTCCTATTTCTCTGCAATGACTTTCTGTAAAATTCATGGTAAAAACATGGGCCTTGATCTCTGCTAGTTATGTTGGTCATTGGCCTGATGCAGCTTATCAAGATTCTCATTTGGGGTCTTGCCTGGATATGGCGACTGATAAGGTTACACCAAACTCTCACAACTGTAAAGACATTAGAAAATTCACATCTCTTTTCTATACAGTAATGTTATATCTCTTAAGCTTTCCCTTTGTTATTGCAGAATTTTTGTTGCATGAATTTATTTAAGAAATAAAAATTAATCATGCAGCATAATATTAAATAATTGCAGATACATACATAAGAACTGCATGCCTTCTCTAGGTTCAAAAATAGGATGGATGGTAGCTTTCTTTTTGGTCCCTGAGCTGCACTTCAAAATGGGATGGCCACGTCTAAACAGAACACCAAAAATATTCCTTTTGGCTTGATCAGTTTAAAGAAAATGAAACTGAAGGCAAAACTCATCACAGTCATGAAGGGGAGGGGGGTGGAGTTGCAGGTACTGATTTCCTTTCTCTGGTGACCACTAAGAGGATCTGATGGAATGGCATTAAGCTAGGTTTGGGAAGGTGTAGTGGGTAAGGAAAGAAGTATTGTCTTTTGGGTTGGGGGGAGGTGCCTTTTAAAATTGTTTTTATTTTTTCTGAGAAAGAAAGCAAGTGAAGATGGCGAGGCCCCATTCCTGAGGCTGTACTGGGCTAGGCTCATTCCCACAAGGCGGGACTGGCCTGTCTCACAGCCGACCAGAGCTGGGCAGGTACGGGTGGGTGGAACCCCCTGGCGAGTCCCAGTGCCTACAGGGCCACCCTGTCCCAGTCCGTGCCTTGGAGATAGACCACCTCTTCCCTGCAGCCACTCCCTGGGAGCTGGGAGGCTGCCAGGCCGGGCTCTGCAATTTGCCAGGCAAGGGGCAGCTCCCAGCTGTTCCCCCTCGGCTCCCCCGGGCCCGGGCCGGGGCCAGAGGGGGCAGCGTTGGCGCAGCGTGGCCCCACCAGGCCCATGCCTGGGCGCGGAAAGCTCCAGGCTGGGTGGGGCCCACCGGGCGCTGCCCCCGGCAGTTTCCCCACAACTCTGCTGGGCCCAGGGCACTGTGGCAGGGCGGTGGCAAGCCCCTGGCCTCCCGTGGATGGCACTGATGGCCCCCTGTGCTGCTAGGGAAGCATGTGGCAGCGGTTTCTCTCAGTGGGCACGGTGACTGCTTTCAGCTGCCCCTGCAGGCAGGCACCGCTGGCCCTGGGGTCCCTCCCAGGGGTCCCTGTGAGTGGCGAGTGCCCCCGCGGGTGGTGCCATTGGCACCTCTGGGCCTTGGAGTCCTGCTGTGTGGACATTTGGGTGGGAAATGCCATCTTGGCTGTGCGGTGAGATCTGGGAGAGGGGCGGTGTCCCCATGCCGCTGTCCAATGGGAAGGAAGCACTCCCAGGGAGGCTGCCCTGAGAAAATGTGAGATTGGACAGCTGATAAAAGCCAAAGAAATGGAAATCCTGCCTCTTCAACTTTCCTTCTGCGATGAAAGAAGCACAGATGCACCTTCCTGGGTCTCTAGGGCATGTAGTGTCTTCACGGCAGCATCAGAGCCCAGGCAGTGCTGGCAGAGGAACCATATGATGACAGGAGTTGTGGTATCTTCCCCCTTTGGATTCCCCCCAGAGTTCGTCTCAATGTCCCTCTTTTTCAGAGGCTCCCTAGAACGGGACCAGTTGCCATCTTCGGGCTAGCCTTTCTTCCCTTCTTTCTCTTGTTCCACAGGCTAGCAGCCAGCCCAGGGGACCATCGTTCCGTTTTTTTCTTTTTATTGCATAATTTTGTTGGGTCAGTTGTTTGTGTATTTGTTTAGTGCCTTAGTGGGGTTCCATTGTTTATAGAGTCCCTAGATAATAAAACTGTGTGCTGTTGTTTCCTATTACGTGTCTCATCTCTTTTACTGTCCCCTAGCCTCCAAACAAGGACAGAAGGTTTAGTTCACATATTAATAAAAGGCTTTTCATCCATGTAAGGACTTAAAGAGTACAATTACCTGTCTTAAACATTGTCAAGGCCACAAAAGTAACTTGCCTTAAGATAAGTCACCACAGTGGGAATAAGCACAGAAGGGAGGAATTTGCAACCCAAAGGCATTAATTCCAGGCCTGGAGGAGATGAGATCTGGTTAGCATATCCTGGTTAATGCATCTGAACAAAAATTCCTGCTGTGGTAAACTGGGAAAGGAAGCAACTGCTCATACACATAACGTTGGTCAAACAAAGATCACTCCAATGACCACTGAAGTACTCCCAGACTAATTTCTTCCGTCAGAGGACTTGGCATGATTCACAGTGTTACAACTCCCATTTCAGAGGAGGTACATGAGTGTTCCCACCATAACCTGAAAGTGTATTGACCCATTGAACTCTTTGTTTATGTGCTTCTCTCACCCCCAATGGATCAAGATTGCCAACAATACTCCAACCAACAGACTGAAATTGTAACAATCAAGTCTCGTTGCTGGATTCACAGACGTTGATACCTTTTTTCTTCACTGTGTACTCCTTTTTTGCTGTTTCTTTTTCCTTATATATTCTCTTAAGGTATGTCTTCATAATTTTACATTATCATAATATTGTAGGTAATAACCAAAACTGCTATATAACTCCTTTTCTTTGCAGCCAAAATTGTTCTAAAATATTCATACATATATACATGCACACACACTGGTCACTCAGTGTTTCAGTCTGATCTGCTCAAAGGGATATATTAACAAGAAACTCAGTAGCCCTTAACTAAGGGCTGGTTGTAACATTAAATTAGTGTCACAAACAGGATCCCTTGGATGTGGTGTGATGATTGGTGTGGTTTCAAGGTGTTATAGGGTTTTCTGGTGTGACCTGGGCCTGCTGTAAGGTTGTCTCCTGGAAGAAGACTTGACTGACCTGCAGGATGTAGTGGCAGAAGAACACTGACCCCCAGGTAGTTAATGATGGATTCAAATAATGATGATTTTTATCCTTTGAGTATTGACCTGGGCATATCAGACCCATTGAAAAGTTTTCTAGTGTAACCCAGACCTGTTGTAAGATTTTCTCCAGGAGAAAGTCAAGCCCACCCTCACAGGAGTAATAGAGACAAAGACATTTATGCTCAGCAGGTCAATTATTGATTCAAAAAGAATGACCATCAGAGTTAGTTAAAGGGGGACTGTTCCCTCATGACGAAATTAAAGAGGTAATGCCAAACCTTCTCCTCTCTATATGACCTGGGCTCTTAACAGTTGGCATGACCCACTGTTACAGGTTTGGAGTGGGGTTCGGTGTTTCGGGGGTTTTGGGGGGAAGAGGGAGGGGAGGGTGTTTGGACTGTTTAAAACTGGTTTTTTTGGAGACATGAAGGAAAAGCCAATATTGCCCAAAAAGCAGCAGCGTGATAGATGAAAAATGAGGTAGGGTAAAGCAAAGCAAGAGAGAGAGAGAGAGAGAGAGAAGGGTATATAGCTACCACCACACGATGGGTCCTCAAGGCATCCCTACAGATCCATCGTAGATTCCTTCGGTGGGGGGGAATTCCTTTCTGTTGGTCGGTAAGAGGCCTTCTTTATACCCCGGGGCTCCTCCTTTGTCCCATTGACTTTTGCCCACACATGTCCAAAGAGGAGTGTCAGGCAGTCGAATAGCCTTTTGCCAAGGGATAGTTTTTGCATCCGTCATGGCTCCTCGGCTCTAGAGAATAAGTCCAAGATGTATTGTTCCCTTTGCGGGGTACGACTCGAGAGGTATCGTTCCCTTCCTCCTTAACGGAGAAAGGGGTACAGTACACTTTCAGCCGCACCATCCATTGTTCCAGGGTATCCACATCCTGGTTTCCATAGGAAGCACATTCCAGCCTCAGTCCAGGGAGCAGCACCTTGGCAGCTATTCTGTCTCAGGCAGGATGGCTCTGCAAACTTCAGACAAGGCCTTAACTCAGGTTTTGGGGTACCTGAAAATGTCCAAGTCCCTGGTGACAACATTGAGACAATATCCATCTTCTGACTGATTCTTACAGGCGGGAACCACCATTTTGCCTAGAGTGAAGATCATGACAGAGAGGAAGAGTCCAATGCCATCGGCCAATCAGAAGACAGCCTGGTCAGGAAAAAGATGCCGGATTCCCACATGACTTCCAGGGCATAAAAAGCCCAAACACGGAAGTGTCTCTTTTGGGCTTTCTCTCAAGCTAAGAGTAGCATGCCTTCCCTCCTCCTGGCTTCTGGACCACACGGCTTCTTCCACCCACCTCCATCGGCACAGAGAACAGCACGGTGCCCACCAGAGCCAACCCAGCCAAACCGCAAGTGATAGCTTCCCTGTGGGTGTCCCTGGAAGGGAGTGTTTTTCACCTTCTTTGTCTTGTAAGAAGCTTCGAAAGCCGAGAGTGTACCATCATAGAGGGAGCTTCCCTTCCTTTCCCTGCTTCTCAGCTGGTCAGCTGGCTTCGAAGAGCAGTTTGGTTTTTTTGTTTTTGCTTGACATTGTCGAGTGTTATATTGTGTATTTTGTCTCAGAATCCCATACAATTTTTTCCTGGTTGAGCCCTAGAGAATAAATCTGTCACTTGCTGTTAAATTCTGTTCAGTGTTTTGTCACTCTTGCATGCCCCTAGTGATATAGTAGTGCAAACCACCAAGCCCACCAACAGTAGAGGATCTGATTAAAATTTTTTGCAAAAGAACGTAAATTAAAACTTGGTAGAGGAGACCCAGTTGTATAGGATGTTTTGGATACCACCCTCACAGCAGCACAAATGGAGCTCAGACATCTGAGCGTGCTTAAGTGATATTTTTATACTTCTATATTGTTGTATTACTATAGAAAATAATAAACAGCTATATACTTCCCTTCTTTGCAACCAATTTTTTTTCTAAAATAAGCCTTACCTTCACATTCAGGGCTGGGTCATAACAACACAAAGTGTGGTTGGGCACTGGCACAGGCTCCCCTGTGGTCACAGGGAAGTGATTGCAGTGTCAAACCTGGTGGAGTTCAAGAAGCATTTGAATCAATGTTCTCAGGCGCATGCTGTGATTCTTCTGGCTGTCCTCTGCAGGGCCAGGAGTTGGACTTGATCCTAGTGGGTCCCTTCCAACTCAGAATACCCTGTGATTCTATAGTTCCTTACCCAAAGCTAAAGCCCCAAAGGTACTGGAACAGGGCTAGTTGATGTGTCAAAACTGCTCCAAGAACTTTGCTAGTGTTTAAACAGTTTGGATTATTGCACAGAAGTGCACAAGCTGACGTCTACAACACAATACTGTTTATTTTGTGCTGCTTTAGTGGTACACACAAGACAGAATTTAGGCCTCTTTGGTTAGGGGTACTAGATAACCTCTGGGCAAATTTACACATGTGAAAAATGGGACAATGGATAGGATCATGTTCAGTAATATCACCCTTATAAAGCTTTATGAGAACTTTAGGTTTTGGAATAAATTTGTACACCTTTTTGATTCCATGAGATATCATAACTGTATTTGTGAGACTCTGTGCTTGTGCGTATTTATACACATTAATCCACAACACTGCTCACTGACAGCATGAATTCTTGTATCTAAAAGTACAGATACTGTTTAGACTAATATTTTTTACATCCTTATCTACTGTTTGGCAATGTTAAGGAAGCTCACTGATTTTCAACCTTAGTTCAGAGAAATATAATATTTAGATGAAGCAGACATATATTCGCTCTTTTCCAGTCGTCTTATGTTGCACAATCTTCTGCAAGTTTGTTCTACGTAGCTTATTTGCCCTGAAGCTTCTTTGGGAATAGAGTAAAGGGATTATAAGATACAGATTACAAAGATTGTCAAAGTCCACCTCTTACTTATGAAGCTAGTCACTATATTTCAAGCAGATCCTTACTTAACAGTGGTAAAAATGTCTTATAAGCAAGAGAGCAAATGTCAAATGAATCTGCACAAAGTTATCAGCTGAGGAGAGATGAACTTCATCTATATTCTTTAAGAGCCTTCATGGTTTTGTTTTCAATCATAATTCTAAATAATTTCAGATCTTTAACTTATATATTTGATAACCTTACGAGACAAAACTTAACAACATCATTTCAGGTACTTCTCATCTGCTATGGCTATAGGGTATTCTGCCTTGCATTTAAGTAGATTAACCAGTATCTAACCTCTCACTTTTAGCTAGTGTACATACCAGAAAAATTATGATTGCCTCCTCTGTATTACCTGTACAATCTGCCATGCTAGTTTGAGAGTTCAGTGACAAAGGCAGAGAAAAAGATAATTTTGAAGATCAGATTGTTAGGAAATTCTTTGATAAAAAAATTGTCTGCTTTGAAGACATGGGATTATTGTGTCAATGAATAGATGAGTGCTAAATTGGTAGTTATGTCTTAAACTAGCAGTCCTATGATTAATTTATTTAATGGCCTTGCCCTCTGTCACACCTTGTAAGGACAGCTATGTAATTATTTCTATGTAAATCCCGAAATTATATGTGATATTTGGAGTAACAAAAGGCTAGACAGGAGAAAACACTCATGAGCGAGAGCTCCATGTATGTCTACTCGAACCTATGAGGACTACAGAATAAAAAAAATCCAAAATGCATTTTAAGAAATTACTGAAACAGTTTTAAATTTTATTAATATTACCAGCTTCTAAATGCTTGGTAATGTAAAATGCAGAAGGGTTGATGCTTGGTTGTGTTTTTTAGGAACAAATATAGTCTTACTCTCTCTTATTTAAAAAAAAAAAAAAGCTTTTTTTCTGTATTTTGTAGTGAAGCTTAGAACATAAATAGATTCAGAGAGGAGGTGTGGAGGTACTGAAAGCTAATCTGTAAGCAAATCTAGTTTTGTGAGATCACAAAAGCAGCTCCAACACATCATGAAGTAGCTGCTTAAGTTGTTAACAGTGCATTAGTTCTGCTGGTTTGATTCGAAATCTGCCGAAGGAGACTGAGACTCCAAACCTCTACAATGAGATTTGGTTCAAATAGGACTACTTAAAAGAACTGACTTAGTGGTCAAATGTTCGTTTAAGTCCTACACTTCTTTCTCCTTGTTGAAAAAACTTTTGGAAAAGTACTGTGCAACTTTTAGGTATCCTGAGAGGCTGTTGATCATTCAGACATAATGAATAAGATTTGTATTGTTTAGTCATATTAACATCTTGGCTACAACAGATACAGTCAGTTTTGCTAAGAAAATCTGGCCAAACAGTCAGGGGAGATAGTATCTTCTTGGGTTGTTCTCCTGTAGCTGTAGCAGAATGGCCATGCAAGATGAGCACTCTATGCCAAATTCTTGGATCGGACAGAGACCTGATGGATTCTTTGGCTCACAGAATGGTAAGAAAACAGACTTTAAATCAATGATCTTCTGCTGCTTCCTCCATTCAAATGTTTCCTGGTAGGCATATCCAAAAAAGCCTATCCATTCAGTGAAAAGCAGTTACACATCCTCCCTCTCCTTGACAGATATCAGAGTCTGGGAAAAGCAGAGTATATGAATAGGCCATACAGAATGTATTCCACTTCAAGGTGGAAGAATTTTCTGTCATACAGAGTACCACTTCTTTTTTTTAAGGTTGTGGTTTTGTTGTTTTGTTTTGTTTTGTTTTTTTAATTTATTTTTGTTTATGATGGACCTCCTTTTATATTTCTAATCCCTTTTGGAATCCATTTATATCTCTGGCCTCAACAACATCCTGTGGCAATGAATCCTACAATTTAATTATGCACTGTTTGAAAAAGCACTTCCCTTTGTTTGCTGGAAATTTTCTGAATGATAATTTCATTTAGTGCACCTTCTTCTTGTTTTACAAAAATAGTGCCTAATTGCTCCCTAGCCTCCCTATTCATGACTTTTATTATTTTATACATTAAGAATATATTCCTTTGGGTTCTTTTTCTATGAGCTAAAGATGCCTAATTTAATATTCCCTTCTACAGGACTGCTTCTAGCTTTGATCATTCCCTACCTTTCTGTCTCATTTTAGTTTTACTATGCTCTTTAGTGAATGGGGACACCAGAGTTTCGAGTAATAGTGGGCACATGGTCAGCTTTCGGTATTCTGAGCACCAATAATGAGTTAAGCAGACAACTTGTACATTTGCGATAGGAATGTATCAAAATGTTTTTCTATGGCTTTGGAGCTATTCTGCAAGTTTTCTATTTCAGGTACTTTGAAGCTCGCTTCAACATGAATATAAAGCTTCTCAACCTAGAAATTTCTACTGCCTGCCTGATTCCTCGGTGTGAACAATTTTCCCTTTATTATCTGCTACGAAGAAAGCAAAGAAAACTATGAGATAAATATGAATGTATTTCCCTCTAATATCAGCATTATTTTAGGATATAAATAGTGTCCCAGGCAATAGTTTCCTGGGCAATTCACTGATAAAATCTTCATTAATAGGCAAAAATACTAAAACAGTGGGTCAGTTTAATGGAAGATGATGATTTTAGAGTTTACAATTATCATGGCCACAATTGACATTGTTTTTAGCTTAAACTTGACCTTCAAAGTATTCTTTCAGCATTTCTGAGAGTTAAAAAATTATATCTTGACTTTTCTCCTTGAAGTTTGCTGTTTACCTCCCTTCCCATTATGCATTCCAGTCTGTGTACTCTGCTTCAATTCTTTCTACAATTCTTTCCAAAAGACAGTTGTATTGGATAATGATGTTACCCAGGATTCAAGACAGACACTTGAGAGGAACACAACAAGAATTTGCTACAGTGAAATTTTACATCATATGAAATATAAATTCATCATATTATCTGGAAGAAACATTAATAGGCTGTCCTTAGTCTGACTGCTGCCTTTGGTAAAATACTTATAAAATCGAAGGAGACTGGGATGTGATTAATCCAGGATATAGAACTGCATTATCTTCTAAACTACAGACCAAAATTATTTCTCTATTTACATAAGAATCTTTAGAAGTTTATAAGGGAATGATGAAAAAGTTGCAATTATGTGAAATGGTTGAGATCTTTTGGAACAAATGGACAGTATTCCTAGACCTTGTCTGATTCTTTCTAAAGGAATTCCACTAAAAACTCATGAATTAGTTTTAAAAATATGTCACAATTTGTGAGGCTGCAAATAATTACATAAATATTGAGTATTTTTTTTAAACCTTTACATATATTAAAAACATCTGTTTTTTCGTCTAAGATGAAAAAAACCTCTTCAAATTTTAGAAGAAATTTCTTGTAAATGCCATTAGAGCAGTCAGACATAGTGGAACAAGGCCCTGTAAGTTAAATAATTAACAGAAGAGTCTTATAATTTAATTTTAGGAAATTACATCATGTATCTGACTATAGTCAGTGGACTTCTGCTGGGAATTATAATGACAATTGCACTGTATTTACTACTATCCCTGTAGCTGAGTCTTGTTTTTAATGACTCCCTTTGTGGGAGTTCATGTCCTTTCTTTTAATAAAGCTATTTCACATTTTGTCCTTGCCAATGTCAGTTTAAAAGAAATGAATACTTCCTATCTGTCTTGTTAAGGGAGATGACCTGTCCAACCTCTCAATAGAAGGTTTGGATTCCCATTAAAAGTTTTCAGTTCTCTCCTTTCCTTTCAGCTACTGTGTGTGCTGTATCTTTTGTAGGTACTTTTTCAAAAAATAAATGACCCAGTCAGAAGTAAAGAAGATTTTGCCCCCAAACTTTAAATTTGCTATGGAGTGATAGTGCTAGATCAATATTTGCATTAGATAAGGGAAACTGGTTGTCAAAATGAGAAGATCAATATGAAAGACGGTTACTAACCCATGAAAAAAGTTAACCTTTAGGTCCTAAAACTGTTAGTTAACGTGCAAAAAGAGAAAACGGGGTGTCTGGTGTTAGTTTAACTTTCAGGATGAGCTGATATCATTATGCTGACTAAAAAGAAAACCAAAACCATGATATTTCTGTTAAGTAAAATGTTTGAACTCTTTGATGGAACTAATACTGGTTAGCATTGCAGTTCTGGGTTGCAAGGTAATAATAATAAATGTGTTATAATATAAAAACTATTATTTAAATTTTTAAAAAAGAATTTGTCTGGTCAATGGAAATTAGATTCTAATGCAATAAGAGATATTAGGTAAATATAGATCAGACAAAATAGAGAAAAAAAAGGATCATTGAAGATGACTCTTTTCTTTGGAATATATTTCTTTCAGTCTTTAAATTTATTAACTCAGGTAATATGGGCAATTTGCGAGATATTAGTGAATGCTAATTCTGCCTCCTGATTTCTGCTTAATCTCCCTTTTTTTTTTTTTTTGCAACAAGTTTAGCATAACTGATCAAAAATTCCAAAAAATTTGCAAATTAATAACTATTAAATATGTTAAACACACCTAGTTTAATCTTGATAAAGACAGTCACCACTGAGAATAGCAACTGTGGTAGAGGCAGATTACAGGCAGCAGATGGCAAATTATGGTGAAAGAATAGAAAATTATAATTTTAAAAATAAACTCATACCATATTTTAAAAATAAATTAAAAATATAATAATGATGTATAAAAAAAGAGAGAAAAATTGCAAATGGGCAGCAGCAGAAATTAACGGATAACACTTAACCTTTCATTGCATTTATTTTAGTAGAAGATTAAATTCGTATTTTTCTAGCAGGAATCACATAGGGCTGTATCATAGTCTCAGAAGGTATGGAAAAGATACCTATAGACAAATGTAACATTTTTATCTTGCTGAAAGAATCATCAAACTTCAGCATATCATTTTCAACAGATATTCTGAGTCCTAGATGTGTGAAAAGAATGCTGAATTTTCATAAGGAGAAATGTCAGTGCCAGCAGCCAATTTTATCCAGTGTGTTGTGGAATATCTGCATTACTTTTGCATCAGGTGCCCATTTGTTTGAAGTCTATTATTTCCCAAGCAACTCAGTTTCGTATCACTCTGTCAAAATTTTAAGCCAAAGAAAAATCATCTTCCAAGAAGAACTGGGGTTTCTGAATTAAGCTTCCCTAAAACCTTCCTGTGAAAGTTCAGCTTTGTATAAAACACAAAACTGCTCACTGAGACATAGATTAACAGAAAATCTTTTCTGGCTTTATTAGTTAGGAGACTTTCAAAGGACTTGCAAATTGTGCATGATAATTCTTCCTGCAGCCCTAGGTTACCGTATTGTGTGTGAAAGGTCTAACTGCAGAGGTACTTGCTAAAAGAGTGCTCACCCTGCTTGTCTTTCAGTTTCCTTCAGATCTCTTAAATTTATTTACTTTTATTTTTCTCTTTATGAAAAGATGATTTCCAGACTGTACAAATTCTAAGCACAGTCTAACAAAGTAACATTATTAAACAAGGTCAATCTTTAAAAAAGCAGTTTACTCACATTCAAAGAAGGGTAACAGATTATTGAAATATGACTTTCCTCTTGTGAAGGAAAGAACAACAGATATCAATATGACTTCCCACATTGTCTAATACTATAACTTTTATCAACTTTTACAATTTAATAGGGTGGATTAGTAGTGTTTAATGACCTCTGGCTGCCTGGATCGTCCTTAGCTACATTTTAAAATAAAGTGTTTACTTCAGTCCTTTGGGAAGTTAGTTAATTTTAAAATGAAATTGAAAATTTTTATCAGCTGAACAACTTCTTCCTCCTTGCTTATGCAGGGACGAAATTAAACAAACTAACAAAAACACCAAGGTTTGATGATACATTTACCAATCTGTATCAACACCTTCTATTTTACTTCTTTGATGGTTTTTATTGTTAAAAAAAGAAGCCCAGAATAAGCAACTGCTTAAACACTGTATATGGTAAATTAAAACCAAACAAAAAAAAAAACAACTTCTCATTGATATGATGTTCTTCCTTAATTGTTTTGGGTTTTTTTCTCCCAGTCATTCTCTGGCAGATCTGCTAACTTTCTTTCAGTACCCCTTCTTATACAGATTAAGAATTTCTTGTTTGATGGTTGTGTTGTCTATATGATCTTTGGTTTTATCTTACCCTTATCATCTTCTGTCCTTCCTGCATGTCAAGTGCCAAGGGCATGGCTTGACTGTTCTTAGCATAGTGATCTCAGGAGGTGTTTAAAAACCAGTAGATTCTAGAGCATCCTTGAGTCTGTGCTAAACTTCGCCAGAGGCTGTAATAGCCTTAATATTATCAAAAGATCACAAAGATTTCTGAAAGACATCTTTGTCTTCACCTCTTCTTTTCTATACTATGCAGATTTTTATTACAGATAAAGAACTAGCAGTTAGTGCTTTATGTCGCATTGAAATGGTATAATATCAATTTCTCTCCTATAAAATTCAAAATATTAAGTCAGAATGAATAGAAATATTTAAGCAGTAGGTAGTTTAATAACAACAGAACCATTGGATCTCTTTAAAGAGTCTTGTCTTCATAAGTTTTTTTGGTTTTTGTAGGTCCTAAGTTATCAAGGCATGGGTTGAATTCAGCAGCATCAAGGACTTAATCAGTATGTTACAGACTATCAATATATTTTAAAAGCAATATGTTCTGAAAAGTTATGAACATATATGTACTCTAGGTGGGCACTGCACACTGGCTGGACGCTGAGGTGTCAGGGAATCACAGAATGGCTGATGTTGGAAGGGACCTGTAGAGGTCATCTGGTCCACCTCTGTAGCTCCAGTAGGACCACCTAAAGCCTCTTATACAAAACCATATTCAGACAGCTTTTGAGTAGCTCCAAGGAGGGAGAATTCACAAAATCTCTGGGCAACCTGTGCAAGTACTCTGCCAGCCTCACAGTAAAAAAGGGCTTCTTGACATTCACAGGGAACCCCTGTGCCCCAGTTTGTGTGCACTGTCTTTTGGCACATCACTGAGCAACACTAAAAAGACCCTGGCTTTCATTGTACACTCCTGCCAGATATTTGTGTACACTGATGAGATTCCCACTCTGAGCTTTCTCTTCTCTAGATTCACAGCTCTACCTGCCTTTCTTCATATGAAGGGTGCTCCAGTCCCTTAACTTTCTAAGTGATCCTTCTCTGGACTTCATCAACTTCTCTATCAGGATCTTATAGGAGACAGTATTAGTGAAACATGAATGAAATCCAGGTAGACAGTAATCACTGCTTTTCTCTCATCTATCAGTTGTTCCATTGTAGAAGGTTGTCTGGTTTGTAAAGTGGTGAAGCCGTGCTGACTATTTCTGATGACCTTCTCATCCTTGTGCCTGGAAATGGTTTCCAGGACTATCTTCTCCATCACCTTCTCAGGGCACGAAATCAGGTTGACTGTCCTGAAGTTCCGTGGGTCCTTGACTTGCCCTTCTTGAAGATGAGTGACATTTGCTTTCTTCCAGTGATCAGGAGCCTCTCCCATTCATCATGGCCGTTCAAAGATAATGGAGAGTGACCTCACAATGACAACAGCCCCTTAGCACTTCTGGGTGTAGCCCATTAGGAGCCATGGATTTATGTATGTCCAGTTTTTAAAGTCTTCTCTAACCTGATCCTGTTTCACTTAGGTTTAACTTTTCCTGGCTCCACACTTTCCTCCTGAACGCCATGGCCTGGGAGTCCTGAAGGCAGATATTTCTAGCAAAGTCTGATGCAAAGATGATGTCCAGTTGTCATCAGCCCTCCTTCTCCATTCAACAGCAGGCCATATTTTCTCCAGTCTTCCTCTTGTCATCTTCTAGATGTCCTTCTATATATCTTTCCCTTTGACATCCCTTACCAAATCCAATTCAAGTTGGGATTTAGCTTTTCCTAGCTTTATCTCTGGACACTTAGGCTATGTCTCTGTATTCCTCTCAGAATCCTTCTGTTTACTATTCCACCTTTTGCTGGTGTCCTTTTGTCTGGGATATTGACTAGGAACTCCTTTTACCTATGTAGATCCTGGTACTTTTGGCAGACATCCTGCACATTGGCACGCTCCAGTCTTGAGCCTGAAGAAAGTACTGTTTGAATATTAACAACTCCTTAAATGTACCTGTTCCTGGTATCAAACTGGATTGGAGGGGGGAAGTTTTTTCATCTTTTATCTTTATTCTCACAGAATAAATATAGTAAAAATAAAAACAGATGGTTTCTTAAACTTTTTTTTTTAGTACCTTGTACAGAATATTTTTACTAGAAATCAGAACTTAGTGATCATAGAAGCATACAAAAAACCTGACATCAGTAAGTATGAGAGGGGGTGTTCTTACCCTGGATTCTGTTTTGAAACAGAATCATTGGGAATATAATGGTCAATTTTACTATAAATTGTTAACCTGGAAATCACTGGGTGTCATACATGCAGATCTACAACACTGTATTCAGAATCACTGCATTTCTTTTTGGAATTATTTTCAAACATGGTTTTTACTTTAAATAAATCATTAATCCCTTCTATTTTTTATGTATGTCACATTGGACATGGAATGCTTTTGCCATGCAGTAACAGAAACACATTGCAAAGGGTTATATTTATCGAAGTTGATGGATATTGAAGGTAAAATTGATATTCTGAAATATTTTAACTGCTATTTTTTTCTTTTGGGTAGTGAGAGAAAAACCACATTATAGACAGAAAAAAAAGCTCTTTTAATGTTGAGATCTTAGGTGTGAGAAGCATCCTGAATATATAAAGACTTATCATGAAAAACAGTGACAGGAAATTTCTCCTGAGTTCCGGTGACTGCAGTTTTCAAATTTGTACTTTATAAATATTTATACAACTCTTTAAGTCCCTGCAGTTTATGAAATTCTTGAGAATTTTCCTGTCATGATATTTCACTATTCAGTCTTTGTTAGCATGTCCTCTGAATCTTTCAGTCTTCAGATAAAGAATGTGAGTTTACTACTTCAATACTAACGGCTTTCACATGTTTAAGAAGGCAAAAATAGCAACATTGTCACATACCTCTCCTTATTAACATAAAGAAAATCAACATTTGAATAATCTTAAGGCTGCAGTGTAAAGTAGCTAAAGTAGGAATTTCTAACCGTCTCTGTAGCATCTACTGCAGATACACATTATCATAAAAGAATATTTGCATCTTGTGAAGTTATCCTAAAAATTTAAAAATAATTGCTACTTTTAAGTTTTTACTCTTTTTAACACATAGCTTTATAAAATAAATTGATTTTATCTTGTCTTGATAATATGTTTTGCTTTCTTGATAAAAACGAAAAATAATAATATGTTCTTATCAAAGCAATAAGCGTTTCTCAAAATCTTTGACATAATAATTAGGTCATGCTACTTTGGAGAAGTGCAAATCTTCCCTGAAATCTCTTGTTTCAATTTCACTGAACGTTTCTCTTGACACAACAGTTTTTAAGCTCTGGGAGCACAAAAACAATACATATTTCCATTTCTGTGTTTTGATTTATGCCTGTACCAAATTTAGAATGTTACACATTTTAGAGAAGTAGAACAATAAAAGGAAGATTGCTATATACTAAGGGAAAAACTTGGTTTTCTACCTTCTTACAATAAAATCTGCACATATGTAACTTGAATTGAAAGTTTTGTTGCAAGGTTTCTGCCGTTCCTCTAATTAGATGTCAAATGGGCTATGGTACTTATGAATTAAAATTATGGTACAAAGTTAAAGTTTTCACTTTGTTAAAAACCAATAGAGTTTACTAGGCTAACAATTTCTTCTTAATATCACACTCAGTTTCATCTTAAAATTATTCAATTGAATATGCAGGATGAGGTTTTTGCTATATGTTATTATAGCTTCAGTGTGGTCTAATCATTGTTTCAGTGACAAAAAGTTTTTATACGCAGTGCCAGAACCAAGTAATGAGACTTGCAGAAGAGAAGTGTAGCAATATAAAACCACTAAGAAGAATGGACCGGCAATTAGAAAGTTAGGAAACAAATGTGAAAAGGTTAGACATTCTTTCATTTCTGTTAGAAAAAAAAGTGGGCTTCAGAATATTCCGGGTATTGCTTTGTCTGTCTTTAAATTATTTTCAGGTCTATTAGAAAAATGACATTTTTAAAAAGTATTAGAGATCTATGTCATGGTTTCCTTCAAAAAAAAAAAAAAAGTAAAGTAACTTGGATGCATATATTCATAAAACTTGGTGTTAAATCACAAATACACAAATAAGCAATCTTCAAATATAAAACTGCTTTTCCAATCTTGGATTTTCTTGGGGGATGCTTTGGGAACAATTTGAATGAGTTGTTCTTTTAACACAACTGAGCAAATACAGTGCAAGATTTTCAACCAAACTTTGATTGAATTTACTTTGACAATACGTGCAACCCTTTGGTGATCTTTCTGCAGGAACATTTGAAGGATTGAGTTTTACTGGCAAGAGCATTAGTAGAAAGTAAATATCAAAGATACAAGTGAATATTTGAAAAGCCATGGTTTTAGAAAAAGATTTGCAAAAGCTTTACTGGGTCCTAGAAAATTCTTTCTTCGTTCATCCAAGGGAAAATAAAAATTTTAAAAAAAAAAACAAAACGTGGAAAAGGGGATACAGCTGACACTTTAAAAATAGATAATCAGGAAGTTAGTATTTCAGATGCTCATAACAAATGGTTCATGAACATGCAAGCTGCAGAGAATGATACAAACTAAACAAAAAAGCAAAGCCTTTTCAGAGAGATCATTTGAGTATTTTTAAATGTATTCAAGGATATTATTATTTGCCTGTTTATTTCTTTGTTGGAAGCTATTACACATGCAGACAATAGGCTAAATTTGTTGAATAAATCCATTGTTGCAAATTATGCACTAAACTCTAATCAATAAGACATTTTGTGGTGGTTCATTTTGATGGATGTCACTGTTACTAAAAGTAAAATCTTGTCATAATCTAGTGCCATGTGAAATTTCATGAATATTTTTTGACCAAAAATTTACACTAGGAACATAATTAGTATTTGACGCAGTTAAATCTAAATCACATTTGTCATGTATGAGAAAGAATGGTACAATTTATTCAACACTCTAAATACTCTTCTAATGAAGAATGAAAAAAATGCATTGAATAATTAATAATAATAAATAATGCATTGAAAAATTAATACTCATGTATTGAAACATACTCATGCATGTTTTGGAGATTTAGCAGTATTCCCAGCTACAGCTGCATATTTAAATAACAGTTATCTGAAACATCCAGAAAAAAAATAAAAAATATTTGAATGCATTTTTTATTGCCAACTGGCATTATAGTTGAGAAATACATCTTCTAAGCAATACAATTTTGATGATATACTGGGTAAATGCATCTTAAGAACCATGTTGGTTTAATGATGTACACACATTAATGACAGGCCAGCTGGTAGCAAGAGAAATTAATTTTGCAGTTGTAGTTCTGTTGTTTTGACAGATTATGTAAAGAGAATAATTTATAATAATGAAATAAATTTGACCTTTCATTTTGAAAGTTATACCTGTATTTTATGCGTGCATATTGAAAGATAGATATATCTGTGAGGTTGTGAAACACCTAAGAAATACGCTGTATGTTCTGAAAGATCTTTCAAGATTTTTTGACTATCTGTTTGCATCTAGTTTCTAGTTCATAATACCTTCTCTTTAGGTCTTTTTGCCCTTCTGGGCATTTGACTACAAATATATAAAACATATACAGCTAAATTTTCAAAACTACGTTTGTACCCTTAAGACTGCTCATACCAGTGATGGAGAGAGGGAGGGAGCTAAGAATCCTAATTGGAGAAAGAATTAATCCAAAGTCTGTACTGTGTTATCATTTTATCTAAATATTTCAGTTGTGGGCTTTATAAAAAAGCTGATATTTCACTGAAAATGGGTTTGGGGAAATATGGGTGTAACATGATATGTGATATGTAAGATGGGGCAAAGCTTAGGAGCTTTAGATTTTAAGAATGAGTACATACTGCTTGAGCAATAAAGGGATCTAGATGAAGTTCAAATCTGTAAAAGTTTCTGCAAGGAGAGTGTAATGAAAAAGGAATGGCTATAGCAGCACCAGCAGTACATCCCAGAGAACACACCTACACTGATTTTAAGTGTACCAAAGCAAGAATCATACCCAAAAGTTGCAAGGAAGGAGAATGTAAAAGAATGGGCCAGAAATAGGATAAACATCTCGGAAGGCGGCTGACCCTGATTGTTCTGGAGCCCAAGCTTTTGCAGCTAGCACCTGCTGGAGAAAGTGACAGCTAGTGCCAGATGTAGTGCTTCTTTCTAGATGAGTCATGGTGCTCTTATGTATCTCAGAGTGTTAGTCTTGCTTTAGTGGGATGGATTGGTTGTGTGAGCGAGAGAGTTTTTTGGTTCTTAATTTTGGTTCTGATTTTTTGGGGAGGTTTCCACCACAAAGTCTTATAGATCTGGGCAAACACAAGCTTAAGAAAAGGGGTTTTTAGTTAATTTCTTGACATCTCAGATGTTTGCTAAGGGTACAATAATTCCTGTTTTTTACATTCACTTTTACTTTCATGGTGACTCTACATGTACAATGCACTGCAAAATTAGTAAAAAGCTCCAATCAAATATTATAAAATCATAGAATAATTTAGGTTGGAAAAGACGTCTAAGATCATTGTGTCTAAACATTAACTTAACACTGCCAAGTCCACCATTAAACCATGTCCCCAGTCACCACATATGCACATCATTTACATGCCTCCAGGGACGGTGACTGTGCTTGACTGTGCTTCTTTTGGTGAAGCAATTTTTCTTCATCTCCAATCTAAGTCTCTCCTGGTGCAACCTGAGGCCATTTCACCTTGTCTTGCCACTTGTTGCCTGGAAAAAGAGAACAAGCCCCCACCTCCCTACAACTTCTGTTCAAGTAGCTGTAGAAAGTGATAAGGTGTCCGTCCTGCAATCTTTTTTTTTTTTTTTTTTTTCTCCAGGCTAAACAGCCTCAGCTCTCTCAGATGCTCCTCATAAGAGTTGTGCTCCAGACCCTTCTTCAGCTTCATCATCCTTCCCTGGACTTACTTCAGTATCTTAGTTGGTTAAACTATGATACAAATAACACCAAGGTTATGGGCTTGAGTCCCATGTGGGCCATTCACTTGAGAACTGGACTCAATGATTCTTGCGTGTCCCTTCCAACCCAGAATATTCTATGAAATCTGTGAAATGTCTTTTCTGTAGAGAGGGGTCCAAAACTGAACACAGGATTCAAGATGCAGCCTGAGTACAGGGGGACAATCACTGCCCTGGTCCTTCAGGCTACACTATTTCTGATACAGGCCAGGATGCCGTTGGCCAGCTAGGCACACTGTTGGACCATATCCAGACATCTGTCAATCTTTTCTGACGAACCACTTTCCAGTCACTCTGCCCCCTGTCTGTAGCTCTTCATAGGGTTGCTGTGACCCAACTGCAAGGCCAGGTACTTTGACCTGCGAGACCTCACAAAATTGGTGGCCTCAGCTCATCGATTCAGCCTGTCCATATCCCTCTGCAGACCCTTCCTGCCCTCCAGCAGATTAACAGTCCTGCCCAATTTGTTGTCATCTAAGAACTTACTGAAGGTGAACTTGACCCCCTAGTGCAGATAATCAATGAAGATATTAAACAAGAATGGCCCCACCCAACACTGAGTCCTGGGGAACACCATTTGTGAATGGCCTCCAAAAGAATATAACTTCATTCCTCACCACCCTCTGGGCCTGGCCATCCAGTCAGATTTTTAACCCAATAAAAAGTGAGCCTGTCCACACAAGGAGCAGCCAGTTGCTCTAAGAGGATTCTGTGGGAAATGGTGCTAAAGATTTACAAAATCCATGCAGGCAGAATCTACAACTTTCACCCCAGCTACTGAGTCACCTTATCAAAGAAGGAGATCAGGTTCATCATACATGACATGTGTTTCCTAAACTCATTCTGTCTGGGTCTGATCCCTAGTTGTCCTGCACATGCCGTGTGATGGCTCTCAGGAGGATGTGCTCAATAACCTTCCCCAGACCCGAGATCAGGCTGACAGGCCTGTAGTTTCCCAAATTCTCCTGGCCCTTGTAAATAGGCATCACATTGGCTAACCTCCTGGCAACTGGGATGTTTTTCATTAGTCAGAATTGCTGATAAATGATCAAAAGGGAGGGCCTCTTTGTATCTGCAAAAGAAAGAAGAATATTCCTTCATTTCTTTCCCAGTCACTCCATGCCAGGGATACTAGAGAGCATTTCCAGCTATTTTAATACATTTGAAGGGACTGTAGCTGTGACAATGGTGATCCTTTCTTATTTTCACTGTGTCACACAATGGGATTGACAGTCATCTTGATAGCAACATCTAATATTCGATGGGTTTGCATGTTTTGGGTTGTGTTTGATCTTTTGTTTTCAATTTTATCTTAAGGTTCATGTTGTGCTAGCAACAGGAGATCTTTCTGATACTTTTCCAAATATTTCTGCTTCTGTCATGCACATATATGCGGATAAGATACAGACAAATTTTCTGTTTTTTTTCATTTTCGTCTGATAAAATTCTACCACAGTCTGACAGAAACCTAAAACTTAAATATATTATCAGGATCCCCAAAATATGAAAAAAAATACAAACCCACAATTTCTGCAGTTGTGTTTGTTACTATAGAGCTAAAAGAGAACAGAGGATTTTACTTGCAACAGAGTAACATTTTTCTGTCAGTACTTTCATGGTTTTGATCGAATGAAAAGGTGCTGTTTCACTTAAAAAAATTTACACCACAATATCTATATTTATATCAAACACAATCTCTTCATTATTCACCTCTCTAATATAACTTTTGTGCAAATGAAAAAAAAAACCAGAACATTCATAAAAGGAAATACAAATTCAAAAAGCTTAAAATATTTACCAGACTCATTGATCTTAGAGGTTTTTCCTGATTTAAATGATTCTATCATTCTATAATATAGGAAAGTTTTAGTAATATCATTCATGTGACTTTAGTGGGTAGATATTCTTAAACTTCCCAGTCATAAACTTAGGCAAATATAAACTTACTTTAAGTGTCTCCAAATAATACAAAGCTAAAAATAATAAAAAAAATCTCACTTTTAAAGGATAGATAATAAGTGACAGGTAACTATGGGAAAAGGGAAACGTGATTTTCTGGATAAAGTTTAAAAGTTTTGGGAAAGAGAAAAACATTTTTTTACTATTAAGTTTCTGCTGGAGTTTTGAAGATTCTTGGATAATATTTCCATAAAAGTCTACAGATTTTTAGTATCTGAGTTAAAACCTCAAGGACTCTGTTGATAAGAATGGTTCCCTAGCGCTTCTGGGGACAGAACAATTTCTCTGGTGGCATCCAGTATCCAACAAAATATAAATCTGTATATTCATTTCATGATCTTCCTTCTGCTTTTTTCCTTCTTTGTAATAAAAAGCTGTTGTTACTGTATAAGCTGCATTCACAAATTTCTGGAAACAAAATTAATGAAAGAGAGTGCAAAATCTAGGCTGAGCCTTTACATCTGGGGTTGTGTAGTTGTAGTTTAGATCTAAGATATTTTTCAAAAGCTATGACTGTCTGAATAATATTAATCAGATTAAGTAATACCTCATGAATATGTAATTTGTTTGTTCATTATCATGGCTTACACTTCCATTTATAAATAATGATACTGTTTTATTGCTACCATAGATAAATATTACACACATAATTTAAACAGTTTTATTAGCACCACTGTACCTCAGAAAAACATACATTTTTATGCCAACATTTTTTCTCATGCATTTACTTTTGTACTTGAGTTGTGTTTCATACATACTAGCTACGTATGTTAAACACTTAGTGTATGTATCAGAGAAAATAAAACATGAATTTAGAAAGTCCTATTGGTTTTAAGTATCATATAGGGGTTTAGTCTAGTACTTTTACATATGAAGATAAATACTATAGTCCTTGAGTGCTCTTAATGTCACAATTTCTGCTTCTACCATTACTGAAGACTTACTGTTTAGCTTTTCTTACGAAGACATTGTTTCAGTTCTTTTGACTCCCTGTGTGTAGACTAATGAGTTGGCTTTTATTTTCAGGTCATTCATGTGAAAGGGTTAAAGTGCTAGCACTCAAACAATTAACCTTAGATGTTTTCCAGGTTGAAGCTCCTGAAACCTGAGAATTAGAAGATTAAACATATCTTTATCATTTTGAAGGCAAGAGTCAAAGTTATAGAAGTATATGCTTTAACAGTAATTAAAGATTCAACAACTTCAGCTAAAGAGTCAAATATTTAAGCTTGTCTATGTTATACTTAATTTCAAAATTCAACTGTCAATGTTTCATAGACTGGTAATGCTGACAAACAAAAATCACTGCCCTACTTATATATTTGACAATCCTGCAGAGATGAACTGTGCACAGGAGACCCGAAGACCCTTTGGATATGGAAGTCTACAGTCCTTCCCAGCCGTGCTTCAAATCTTGTGGAATCTGCCTGATGGCTACTGCTAGCATAGGGGGAAAAACTGAATCCAGAAATGTTATGCCCTACTGCAGACTGGCCAGCAGGATTCAAGAGGTGACAAGTGGGAGAGCAGGAGCATCATGCTCTTGTTACAGAGCTCACAGCTGCTGCTGATCAGGCATATGGCAATGCTTTGTAATTATTTGTATTTCTTTAGTGTCTAAAGACTCCTGCTGGGATCAATGCACCAGTGGGTAATCTCTTACTGTTTAAAAGATGAGGCCTATTCCAAAAAGTTTAGACTCAGAAGAGACAAGTCAGAGAGATAAAAAGAATAATTTTCAAGAAGAGAAAGAGAAGACAGCGGTGGTATGAATTATTCCAACCTTAGATTTAAAAGATATTTTTAGACACTTCTTAAAAAATAATTAATTTGGAAAATGCAAGACAGGGAGAGAAACATCTAAATGGGAAGAACAAAAGAACAGGAAAAAGATATTGAAACAGGATACAAAGGAAGTGAAGTGAGAGAATAAAAAAGGAAAAGGAGACAGAAGGGAATATGGATAAAAGAGAATTCATTCACAGACCTGTAGAAGGTAGTAAAATTTGATAGTATACATTTTTTTGTCTGATCTGTAATACAGAAGCTAATATTCATCATCAAATGTAGTAAATGTGTCCAGACATACCTAAACCAAGCTTTTGTTTCCATTTGGTTTATCTTTTCTGATGACATTTCTAGATAGCTTAATCCAACACTATTGTCTAAACCACTGATGATGATAGTGAAAAAATATTGGGACTGGTCATGTTTTTCTGTTTTTATATCAAGATATATTGGGTATATGAAGTCACAGACAACAAGCAAATGAGCTGAGCACATCAGAGTATCATTTCCATTTTAAGCTGGTTGCATATTACTGAAAAAAAAAAGGGGAAAAAATATTCTGTCATGAAAACAAAAGATACAATCTGCATATATAAAAAATTGAAAGCCATTTATGGGCTGTAGACAGGAATACAATCCAGTGAATTTTAACAAAATTCAACAAATCATTTGACAAAAGTCTGAAAAAACTTTGGTGAAACTAAAAGTTTCTAAATGTCTCATTATGTGATGTGGTTTGCAACTCTGATTGACATTACAATATTACCTAGCTGCATTGTCATTGTCTTCTAGGGTTGCAAATATCAAAGCCGTTGTCTAATGTCTAGTGTAACATTTTCTGTCTTGTAAATTTTTTCCTTTTCATTTTGTCTCAAGCTGTACCTGCAAAAATGAAAATGATGACATTCCTACTTAAATCTATAAAACAGAAAAAATGAACATAATAAAGTTAGAGATCTATTTTGAAGTAACTTCCTTTTGTCCCTTATTGTGTAATTATTAAATTAGCTAATTTAATAGTCTCTTCATCTTTTTTCTTCTATGTAAACTAATGATTTTGAAAAATTAAATGTCATTATTTACCTTTTCATTAATAAAAAATGCTTGAATAAGATTAATGTTAGATAAGATTAAGAAGATTAATGTTCAAGGATTTTATTATCCTTTTTTATCAGTATGTTTCTCTAATTCAATTGGAAAATGGAACACAGTCTTGTTACTTTCTTCCTTAAGGAAACTCCTGTGTGATGAAAGATAAGCTAAGTGTTATGACTGAAAACAAACTGACTTCAGTGAAGTTGCAATAAAATCAGTATTGATTATCAGTCAAGATCTAAGTAATAGAAATAATCATGCTCAGTTACACTCATAAAGTGGGTACTTAATTCTTTATTGTTTAAGAAGCATTTTCTGTGATTCAAAGAAGCATAGATACACTCATAATTATTACACTGACGCTGATTTGACAGTAGTACTACAAATTGTCCAAGGTACCTCATTCTCCATTATCATTCAATCCCAAGTAATAGTTATAAGAGGACTGAGGAGAAAATATGGTATGAAAAGAGTTTTCTTCTTGAATGGGCACATACAAGACAAAATTTGGAGTAAGCAACCATTATTTTCTGAAAGGCAACAAAACAATAAGCATATAGGTTTTGAGTTCCAAAAATTAGTTTCTGGCAGGCATGTAAGGAACTCCCTCTGCCCTCCATTCCCCCATTTACCAGTCATTGTCAATCCTTTAAGCAATTTTCACCCCTAAAAAAGACAACTGAATCTGGTAGGGTTCTGAAAGCATATTAAAAAATCAGTGGGACAGTCAGTGCCACATAAAAAAAATCCAATAACAAAAGGTTCCACTATTACTTCATGGTGAAAATTCAGAGTAAAACCATTGTATGACTGGATTTAACATCTGGGAAATAGAAGAAAACACCAGCCTAGGAAATGGGACAGGAGAAAGAGAACATACTGAGAAAAGTCCTTGTTATGATGGGTGAATCATTTGAATTTTAGATAAAGTACTTTCAACAGTTTGATCATTTGAAGGATATATTTGTATGACTTCTTCATACAAGTCCTAAAGTACTAGTTTTTATTATTAAAAAGCCTTATTTCTTTATGATAAAAAAATTTGAAATCTACAATGCTCTTCTGCGTGTTATTTATTTATATGCATTAAAAAAAAAAAACAAACCAACAAAAGTTTACCCAGGAAATCAGAAAACTCTTATTACTCCAGTTCTCTATAGTAATCAGTATATATTTTACCATTCTGCATTTCAGACTTCATTTGAGTGTATTGCTTGAATTTGGATAAAAGAAAATGTAAAAGCTGATCTGTGAGGGTGTTATATATGAGACTGTCCAAAGTGCCAAGGAATTAGACTTGATACAGGAGTCAACTGGATAGATTCTTCTTTGATTCCATACACTGTTGCTATGCACACCTTCCTGAGACCTAGGCACCAGTTAGTTAGGCTACAGAAAAATACATTTTTCTCAGTGATCCTGCAGAAAACAGTGGTACCAGATTGCTGACACAGAGTTCTTTGTACACAGCAGTGTTTACGCAGGAGGTAGTATTTTGTGGTTTATGATGGTCTTACATATTCCATTAATTTTAACACAATCATCTAGTAGGACATGGGGTTGCACAGGAAGCACCTAAGGGGAAGTCCTGAAATTTGAATATTGTATGTCTCTTGGAGGTTGCATCTCTCAGGTTACATCATTATCAGGTAAGCATCAAAAGATAAATTTTAAATAGAAATAAATTCCCTCTTAGGATGGAACCAAATTCCATCTAAGATTATTTTTTCAGGGAGTTCATAGCTGCAGGGACTGATTGTTTAACTAGTATTTTATGCATTCTTCAACAGCATGGAAAGCATAAACAGAAAAAGCCCCAATGGTCAATAGCTTATTAAGGAACTGATTACACGTAAAAGACAAGTTAAATTCCTTGAGTTTCAGCTATAAGGTCCCCAAAAGAGCAAGGAAAAAAAACTTGTGCTGATCCATTATTTCTATAACGTTTTTCTCATTGCAAAATTCTCTCTTTCTGTACAGAGTTGACATAACAACTGTATTCAGTTCTATCTAGAAAACTGACTTATCTGCTCCACTTCAGGACAGAAGTCTGAGTCATGATGTAAAAATACAATATATTCCTAATTTATTCAATTAAACTTTAACTACAAATTCTTAAAAAATAGGGACTTACATTTGTTGTTATTTATTGGAGGCTATGAATTCCAGATAAGCAGTGGGTTTACTTTCTGGGCAGTGGAGAAAGTGGATGGTAGTCATTAGCAGAAATTTAGGCTGTAAGTCAGTGCATAAAGAACTCATAAACTGACACTTGAAACAGAGAATTCCCTCTGTAAGCATAAACTCAATTATACCTCATGTCACAGTTAAATAGCTTACAATATAGTAGTGACCTGTTTAAAACTAGCCTAATCATTTGGCCAAAATTGGTTTGGCTTTTTCTTCACTCCCAAGGTTCTGTTTCTAGAAATCTCCCTCGAGCTGTTCAGCTGGCATTATTTGCTTCATTTTCAATCAATGCTAGAGCCACCACTTTCCACTTTAATTACTGCTCTGTAGTACTACAGACATACTGAACTATCCAAGTAGTCTAGAAATGTAGAGAACAGCCCAAGCAGCCTTGGGCTGCTAGAAAAAAACAGAGTTTTTATTGTTCCATGATGAAATATGATTTGCTTCCAACCTTAGTTTAGAGCTGATGAAGTATCTTAATTATTATTGTTTCTGTAGGAGAATTAAAATATCAAAATTTGTCTATGTATAATTAAATTAATATCCATCTTTTCAAAATGCCATCAAGTGCTGCATTCATCATTTTTTCTGGACATATCTTGCAGAAAAGAGAATAATAATTACTGATAAATTCAGAATTTTCTTTCCCCTAGCTGCATGGAAAGTTATTTGAGGGATTTTATTATTAATGTAGTTTTCAATAGGTCAAAGATCAAATTTTCACAGTATTAGTGGTGCCTACTTAAAAGACACTCATACACTATCACAAAAACAGGGCAGTTGACTCCTGAATTTGTTGTATAACTATGTCCTGTATTCTGAAATAATGTTGGAAAACATGTGAACTGAATTTTCGATATAGTTTAATTTTAGTACTGACTTGTTCTTTGTTTAAAAACAAACTATACTGAACAGTAAGAATGGTGGAAGTTGAAAGTAGGCATCTTTTTTTTTTTTCCCTAGAGAGACAAAGTAGTTTGAGAAAATCTATTGCATGCTTATTTTTTATTATGTGACTATTTTAGATAATTATTTGATTTGTTTTTCCTTTAGGACAGGCTTCTTTCCATCTTACCGTAGTTGAAAGAGACACACAGTATTTAGTGCTGGCAAAGTAATTCAGTCTCAATGAGATGTAAATATCAGCAATGCTCCTGTTCCTTTAGCATTTACTTCCTAACAGTTGAGATTTTTTTAATTTATTTTTTGCCCTTGTGGTACAGTCAACAGAGGAGAGAAGAAAAAAATGAGATATGGCTTTTTTGTTTATAAAGAGTCTGTGTTTATTCACTGTAATTGTGTAGACTTATGTTGAATGTGAAAACACATTAGTTCAATGATCACATGGTTTTAGGACGACCTGCTTTGTTTTATTAACTTTGATCTTTTATAGTCTCTGATTTTTATTGTCTCCAATCTTTACTGCTTCAGTTGCTCATTCTTTATAAATACATCTCTCCTTTAAAAACATGGGTATGTGATATAAATAAGATTGCCCTCCCTTAATATATATATTGATTGCTGACCATTAGTGGCTTGGGAACTATGATATCCTTCTCTTCATGGCAAAAAAAAAAAATAAAAAAATCTGTCTTTCAAAGATGTGTTATAAGAGGTTTTTTTCTGCAGATTTGTGGGGTTTTGGTTTTGATCTCATATTTTTTTCAAAGTTAATGAATCCTTCTCCAGAGTCCATGCAAGCATTTCCAAAAGGAGTTATAAACTTATATCAATTTTTCTCTGAGTTTCTAAATTTCTCCTTTTTTTTTTTTTCATGATTCAGATTATTTTACCTATTTAACTTACCCTTATGTTACAATTCTAGAGCATTTATAACGTTAGAAGTATTTCTCAAATCACACTTGTTGTTGAAGAACCAAAAGCTCTTCAATGGACAAGTTAGCATTCTAAGGGAACTAAACACAACTGAACTATATTAGCATACCATGAAGAAAGTTCACATTTAAAGGAAATTTTGTGAAGAACTAAGACGTTTAGATATAGATTTAGACAATTAGATACATGAAATTCATGTACACTACATATATTTTATACAATTTATGAATTTAAAAATATAAATATAGACAAATTATCGAGGTGATAATTTTATTTATTTTATTATTAGATTTTACTATATATATACTAGTTAATACATTAAGCATAAGGTTTCAAATTTGTTATCCTCTTTAAATAATCAAATTAAGCAGAAGCACATAAAGCAAACTTCATAAACTGGCACTCAGATTGAATGAAGGTCCAATTTCAGTTCATCTTATTTTACAGGATAATTTTCCACAACTGAAAGAATTTTTCTTATCCTTTCCCTCACACTACCCTACTGCATGTGCCTGGATGAGTTTTTGATTCTTGTTGATCTAAAGCAGTGTAGAGGTACGGTCTCAGATCTGACAATAGTAAAAGATGATGGTTTTAGTGATTAATTGTGAGAAGACAGTGAACATTATCTGTGCATTAAATTATATTGTACTGGAGGTTACAAGTCGCTCCAGAATTGTTCTTTTGCACTGAATTTTCTACAGACTGGCTAAAGTATCAGATATTAAACAGTTGAATTATTATAAGGAATATTAGAATTAGGGCATTATTTTGTGAAACTGATAATACCAGGTGGTATTGCTTTAGAGATTTACATTATAGATGTACAGTAAAGAAGCACTTAAGGGGTTTTTTTGTAATTTCTTAAGTTTACCAGCTCCAGCTCAAAGTCTCATTTCAATATATTTTTCTTGACAACATTCTAGTATGATGAAAACACCAAGTCTTTTCATTCTCTATTATTCCTTCTCTTTCTACTGTTTATTCCCACCTGAAGTCAGAATCTCAGATTGTGGCATCAATCATAACACAACAGTGAAGAGTGATGTCACAAAGGAAGGATTATTATTTCAGGTAAGAGAAAGAAGCTAAAGCATATTAATTTTTTTCAGAAACAAAGAAATCACAAATGTCCTTTGTAATATAGAATAATGGAAATGAAATACAGTCAATATGTAGTGTGAATATAGGTTGTTTTTTTTTTTTCTTTAGAAAATGTTCTTCACAACTGTAATTCAAGAAGTGATCTTAAAGGTGACTCAACTAGAAACACACAAATGAAGGCTGGAATTGCATCTCAATAGCATGAAAAAGCAAAAGCTTCAAAATTCTATTTCTCTGCTGTTTCCGCTTTAATCCTTTTATTATTTATTTTTCCTTCTTTCTTTATATTCTTCTGCTGGTTTTGTTGTTGTTTAAAAAATACATGTTTGGTATCAATGGGCAACTGAAAAAGTAACTGAGTCTTGACAGTTACAACTGAGTGATCTCTTCTCTGTACTGACCATTGACAGGACTTCAGGGAATGGCCTGAAGTTGTGTCAGGAGAGGTTTAGGTTAGATATAAGAGAATAGTTCTTCACCCAGAGGGTTGTTGGGCACTGAAACTGGGACCACAGGGAAATGGTCACAGGACCAGGCCTGACTGTTCAAGAAGCACTTGAACATAACTCCTGGGCACATGGTGTGACTCTTGAGGATAGTCCTGTGCAGGGCCAGGAGTTGGACTGGATGACCTTGTGGGTCCCTTCCAACTCAGCAGATTCTATGATTCTATCACAAGAAAATTAAAACAGAAAATTAATGGAGTTTTATTATATTGAGATTCTTTTTTTAGTATCTACTTAATTTGATTACTGAAATGCACAATGATAAGTATGTGTCTGAGCCTTACAATTATGCCAGTGAAATATAGCATTATTCATTTGTAATAGAATAAAAAATATATAGAAAAACATGCTTGAAAAAAACCAAAACCAAACCTGAGAGAGAAAAAAACAGTATTTCCTGTCTATCCATAGAAATGCTTATATAAAAATGGTTATTGCTTATATTTTTCCTTTGTGGTATCATCACTAAAATCAGACATACGTTTCTGCCTATCTTGGCTTTGTTAATATTTAAAATTTAATGCAATCACAGGAACTTGAGTTGGAAGGGACCCTCAATGCAAACGAGGGTTCAGGTCCTAGCCTGGTACAGGACAGCTCCCAGAGTCACGCCATATGCCTGACAGTACTGTCCAAATGCTTCTTGGACTCTGTCAGGCTTGGTGCCACGACCGCTTTCCTGTTCAAGTGCCCAACTACTCTCTGAGTGAAGAACATTTTTCATCCTGGCCTGTATCAAGAATAGTGTGACCAATAGGACTATGGAAGTGATTCTTCCCCTGTACTCAGCACTGGTTAGGCCACAGCGTGAGTACTGTGTCCAGTTCTGAGCCCTTCATTTTAAGAAAGATATCAAGATGGTTGAACATGTCCAGAGAAGGGCAGCAAGGACAGTGAAGGGGTTGGAGCACAAGCCCTATGAGTGGCTGAGGGAGCTGGGATAGTTCAGCCTGGAGAAGAGGAGTCTCAGGGGAGACCTTATTATTGTCTCTAACTACCTGAAAGGAGGGTGTAGCTAGGTGGGTGTCGGTCTCTTCTCTCAGGCTACCAGTGACAGAACAAGAGGGCACAGGCTGCATCAGAGGAGGTTTAGACGGGATGTTAGGAAAACTTTTTTACAGAATGAGATTTCCTATTGGAATGGGCTTCCCAGGGAGGTGGTTGAGTCACCTTTCCTGGATTTGTTTAAGAAAATATTGGATGCTCATAACAGCACACACTTTCACTGGAATTAGGCTTTAAACTAGATTTAATACAGAACAGGATTCCAACTAAATTATAATAAAAACATATCTGTTTAAAGCTTTATTCTAGCATTCTCTTTTTGGAATCTCTAATTTAATTTGTTATAAAATTCTGCATTTTACAAAACCTTCTTCTTTTTTTTTTTTTTTTTTTTTAAAAATATGCCAGAATAGTCAGTTCAGTCTACCATCAGTATTGCACAACAGGGCCTTAAATAACTTAATTAATTTGCAATTAGTAATGTCTCACTTCAACTTGACCTCTCACTGAATTGCATCCTGAAGCTATACAAATCCCATATACAGTAGCAGTAATGGTATGTTAAATATAACAGTAATAAAGTAGTGGACCTTTTGGAATGCTAATCTTTCCTAAGAGTCTCATTTAGCACAAAATTCAGTATCAACAGGATTTTGGACTAAACCATGTCCTTGTTTCAGGAAGGAATAAGAAACTATGATTTTGCTTTTTAATTGCATACAAACTAGGAAAAAAAAGGGTTGGAAAGCAAGCTCTGTTTCCTTAGTACTGGATAGAGGAGAAGACTGAAAGAAATTAAAATATGAAGAAATTGGAATTTTCTCTTGTCTCTGCTCACAGGTTAGTGTTACTGCCACCAATAAATTTTCAGGCAAGAAACACTCTCACAGAACTCCAGGATACCAAGTCAGGAAAAATAGAATGGAAATGTAGTAGCAACACATTACTTTTCTTTAGACTGTTTGGGACCCAAAATTTGTATGCAATGTGGAGTAGGATTTGGGTGAGAACCAGAAATCACTCTTAAATTTACAGAGGCCTAGAACACTGGATGTAAAGCAGGATAAGACATCTTTTAGATTTTTTTTTCTTAATATTATGACAAACTCAATTAGAGAGGAACTAATTTATCTAGAAAGAAAGTAATTTAATTGGAAAAAAAATTCTCTGCATATGCTATATCATTCATTACGGGATACAAAATCACTGTTTTATTTTTATTAAGACATAAATATTTTTTGGCTTAGCCTTCTTATAAGCAACCAGGAAAGATGATTATACCAGTTTCAATTAATGGAGAAAATTTGGATTCCAACAAATGTAAGAAAAAAAAAATCTTAATCATTATTGTAAATCTAGCAGAGAGAGGAAAGAGGAAATCTTGAAACACCAGGAGGAGGAGGGATTTGTGACTTTATCAAGAAAGGATGCATCTTAATTAAAAATGAATATCATTATTGTGTCTGGAACAATGAAGTTTTCACATTTTCTATTTGCTTTCAGAAGTCTTCAAACTAGCATAAAAGTCAATCATGAGAACCAGTAAGCTAAGAGACTTTTTCTGCCCTTCTCATACTTATCTGTTTTAGCTTATGTATTATGCATCTGTTTAGTCAGATTGGTTTGTTCAGTCTGGCTGCTTTGTTTAGAAATCAGCATCTTTTATTTCCTGTATTTTTGTTGCACCATGTCTTTTTTTTCAAAGTGTATTTACTTTAGATAATAGGATGCCATGGCCTTTGCTGGTTCACTTAGGAGATGGTTGTTTTCTTTGAAAAGAATAATTTCTTGGGCCTCTTGAATACAGTAAATAAAATAAGTAGTAGATGACATACCAGTTAATACTGATGAATACGGAAATACATTGCAGCACCTATCCTTAAAGGTGGCATAGCAGTGGACAGACAGTCTCCCCACCTGGCAGAACTTGCCTTGCAGAGGTGTTTAGAACTCTCTGAAAGGTACTGAACATAAAGGTAAAGTCACAGAAATGCCCTTTGACACAAAAATGACTGAACTATTAGAAGCCTCTTTTGATGCAAGATGGGCAAGTGGTGCAGCTTAGCTGATTTATGCCTATGTGAGCTGCATAATTCCATCTTTAACTCTGACAGTGTGCTCATGTGTATCTGAGCACAACAATAGTCCACTGCAGGGGAGCTTTATTAGTGGTTTGTTTTTCTTGCAAAGGATGACTTTCACTAGACAAAAAAGAAATGGGTGGCAGGAAGCAGAAGGAGCAAGGGGGCTGCCTGGGAGCCAGGGAATTAGGATAGCAAGAGCTCCCAATTTCTCCATCAGGATGGGGTCTGGCAGGCAGGGCCTGTTCCACAATGCCAGCTAGCAGCTGGCAGCCAGGGGTACCAAGGACAGACCCACCCCTGGGCACAGGGCACCTCCCTGAGAACTGGAATAGACAAACGCAGGCTGGAACGCAGGTGCACAGGTGGGCCCAGAGCCAGGCAGGGCAGGACTGTGGGGATACCAGCTGGAAACTAGCCCAGCTGAGATCTTACTGTAGCAGGAGCTGCCAGCCTCGAGACGCTGCAGTGTGGTGTTGGGTTGTGGGCAGGGTCGAAAGAGGGCTGGGCTGTGGATAGGGACATGCAGGGTCATGACAGTGGGGAACATGTTTTATGTGACATGGTAAAATAGGGAGAAACAAAAATACGTTAGACATACTGAAATACCACCAAAAAAAGGCAGTGCTAGAGAATGGGGTAGATGCAGTGATGCAATTTGACAAGCTTTTGAGATGAATGTTCATCAAACTTTTTGGTTGAAGGTATTTAACATGATGTTTGTTTTGCTTACAGCAGTCTCCCTTATACAGCCTTGAAGTTTCATATTACAGAGTCCTGTTCCTCAGGTTTTGATTTCAGATTTGAACTATAAGGAAACCAAGGTTAAAAAAAAATCCTTATTTAAACCTATGAAACTTCCGGTACACAGTTGTAGAAACTGACTTTGGATGGATTTTATGAGGCCATAAGTATCTTTAAGCCTTACCTTCTGGTTTCTCAGGAACTCCTTCCCCCAACGAGACTAATTACAAAAGATTCTATTTGCTGTCTGATTTCCATAGAGGACCTTCAGTGAATGGCAGAGCCCTTAAATAATACTGTAACTCATATGAGCTGAGTTGCAGTTCCAGAAATAAAAGGATGTTTCAAAGATGGGTAGAAAAAACTTGTGCCAGTTGGAAAGAAGATATACATCATACTTTGCCACATTATCAGTACTATTTATACATATTGTACATGTATAAAGCACATGGTCTACCAATTGCACAAACGGACATATTAGGAGCACAAAAATATTTTCATATATGTTTCCATGCCCACAGTATTGCAAATGGATTGGCAATATAAAGAAAATGCCCAGGCACAATCACTGATGGAGATGTTAACATTGACAGACAAAACTCTATGCTGTGCAATAACTACTGTCATCTTGTGTTCTGAAAACAGATGTTGTCTGAACTTGACCGCAAGCGTGGAATCTGGAATGAGCTCAGAGCAATTATAAATATGCATGGCATATAGGGTATTGTTTTATTCTGCCTTACTATGGCTTTTAAATTCCCAGGAGTAATTTCTACAATTTCATTCTCAATAATTAGACTTAGTTCTCAGTGATGCTAGGAAACTATATCTAACATTTGACCTTTATTCTGTCTTGGTTTATTTACCTGAAGAGTCATAAATATTCTTTAAAAAGTTGTGTCTAACTTCAAGTGTCCAGAATCTTCAAACTCTGTTCCCTGAAGGTTGTTTCTGTTTCAAATTAATGAAAATGTATAACAGATTAATGTAGTAATCTTCACTGAAATTCTGGAAATGTCACTGAATGAGATTGCATTTGTTTCTGTGAATTTCAGATAGAACATTAACTTTAATCTGGGATATTAATTTTTTGCTTAGGCTATCTCTGACCTTCACTTTGAAACAGTCTTATTTTTAAATGGTCCTGTGTTTTAATCAAAAATATGATATAAACATTGTATTATCCTTCCTAGCTTCTCCCCCTCCCAATGTCTGATATTTCATTTCTAAACAGGGATAAAAAAGTCAACTTCAGTCATACTTTGTTTATGTGTATTGAATCTACTGGATAAAACTATATAGAAATCAGCTGTAGATTGGCAAAGCAGTTGCTTCTGATTCAGTCTCCCTGTATGACCTCATTTCAGTTTTTTTCACCCAATGGAGATCTGACCTCGCTGACTTTAATATTTTCACTTTACAAGATACCTTTTATGTATTTCACTAAGAGAACTATCTGAACTTTCCCTTCTACAAGCAAATTACTTCATGACAATATGGAAAGATTGGACTGATAGAGGAACACAGATTTGACACATTTGTTGAGAACTTTAGATTAAAGATAAATATATTTTACTTCCTATGTGGACAGAGAACTTGAGTCTGAAAAAAGTGATGGCTTTACCAGTATAAGATATTTTAGGTGAAGTCTTTTCCTAGAAGAGTGTAATGGGTTAACCTTGGCTGACCTCCAGGTGCCCACAGTCTCTTTAACCCCTTTTTCCCCCAAAAAAGTCAGGCAGGGGAAAAGAATACGATGGCAAATGGCGGGTTGAGATAAGGCAGTTTACTAAAGCAAAAATGAAAGGAAAAAAGGAAAGCAAAGCCCGCACAAAAGCAAAACACTAATCTAATCTCTACTTCCCATCCGCGGCAATGACCGGCCACATCCAGAGAAGTAGGGCTTCAACGCGTGTAGTGGCTCTCTTGGTGAGCCACCATGGGAGACTGTGGATGCCCTCCCCTCTTCCTGCTTCTCTCCAGCTTTATATCTGAGCTGATGTCATAAGGTATGGAATATTCCTTTGGTCAGTTTGGGTCAGCTGGCCCACTTGTGTCCCCTCCCAAAATCCTGCTGGCATTGGAGAAGGGACACTACAGTCCCAGTACTGTGCTCAGCAGTAGACAAAACACTGGCGTATTATCAGCACCACTCCAGCCACCAACGCACAGCACAGCACTGTGAGAGCTGCTGTATGAGAAATGGGCTCCATCTCAGACAGACCCAATACACCTACAACTAAAGTTTTCAGCTGGACAGTTGAAATGACCATTTCACATTTGCTTTCTCGAGATAAATTTCCATATTAAGCTTATGATGACAAGGACTGGAGGTCAAGTTGCATAGTAACCCCTTGATCTTTCAATAGCTCCACCCTGATGCCAAATCCTAAAAATCCAGAGACCTGAAACATTCATTTCTTTCTTTTAACTACGCAGCATCAGGGTTAGTGGAAGAAGTGGTGAATGGATGAATAATTCAGAATTCATCTTTCTGGTGCCTACTTGTTTTTGCATGGTAAAGCAAAACTGAAATTTTCTTGATAAACACTAACAGCTTCAAGGATTCTATTTCAAATATTAAGGGGCTTTACATCTATTTTTTTCCCTTGGAAGGTTATATCATATTTCAGACAGTTTGTAGGGGGCAGAAATTTCCATTATTCAGAAAGCTCCAAGTTTGGTTTTATGAAAAGCAGGCAAAATTAAAGAAGTCAATCCACTGAAGCCATTCACAGTAGCTACTGGAACTACTTCACCTACTGTTTGCCTGTTTTGTTTTGGTTTGTTGATTTGTTGGTGTTGTTTGTTTTTTTTTTTAATAGCACCTAATTATGGCTCTTAGTTGCAGCCCTATATACTTCTTTTAATCTTGGAAATTTATTTTATTGATTTAGAATTAGAAAGATTTCACAACTCAAAATTCAATTTTAAAGTGTTCTCTGTTGCTGAAATTTCATAATTAAACAACTCTGCCTTCAGTTGCTGTGCTGTCAAATATAACCTGTTCACCTCTAGAAATAAGATATTTCTATTTATTTCAACAGAAGTTTGGAATGAAGAAAGAACAGAGTATTCAACTGTACCTGAAATCTCTACTCTAATATTTTTAAGCTAGGCATCGGAGACACCATCAACTACTATGTTAACCTCACTAGTGAGAATTTCAGTGTAAATCTATACCCTATTATTTTCCAACCATATTATAAAGAGCTTATACCTGAAAAAGGCTTTTTTAAAAAAATCTCTTTTCACTGTATTTTGAATTTCTTTTTTAAACCATTAGTAAGACATGAAAACCAAAATGCTTATGAATTTAAAATTACATTTTTTCTAAAGTGTATTTATCAGCAAACCAGTGTAATTTACTCCATAATTTTTTTGTCTTAATGAAATTGATTTTTCATTTTTAAAAAATCATCCAAAGGCAAAAACAGACAGCCATTTCTCAAATATAATCAGAATAACAAAGTAATCATAATACTACTTGGACAAAGTTCACTCAAGCATAACAGAGCTTGATAGATAAAAGGCTTGAGTGGAAAGCCACTCAGTGCTGCCTCAGAGAAAAGTATAAATATCATAAATGTGGTATGTATACTCACAGTGCTATACAGATATGTAGAAGAGTCTTGCAGTTTTCTATAAATGTAGTATTAACAGCTCAATTGTTTGGATTATTTTTTAATCTTCATCCTAATGTCAAAAGTACTTCAGAAGTTGTTCTATAAAATTTAACATTCAGGAAAAAAGGAATGCCCTAGTAAGTGTATGAAAGTATTTCTAAATTTTTTTGTCCACTGTATATAGAATTAAATTGAATATTGTCCTGTCTTCTCTTTGCATATAAGTGAAAATATGCTCCAATGAAAACCTATGACAAAACAGTCTTTGCTAAATGACCTTTAAGAAAATACTATGAGAAATATTACTGAATTTTTCCTAACTCTGCAGGTGTCTTGGTTCCTCTGGCAATGAAAAAAGTCACCTCCACTGTCATGCTATTAGAAACCGAAAGAAGTAGCTCAAGGAGCAGCTTTTCTTTCCTTGGCTTTGCTTGACAGCAACCACTTGTGTGCTCCTGTACTAGGACACCAAAGTGCGCAGAGAATGAGATTATACATAGTGTTGTTTAAAATATTTTAAAACCCCAATAAAATCACGTTCTTTAGGACATTAAAAGACTGACATAACTAGTGATTTAATAGTGATGGGAAAAAACATTGAAGCAGTCACACTCAGAAACAAATGGTCATTTAACTACGGCTTCAAATCTTGAATAGCTCAGAAGAATGTCAAAGTGAGCCATTTGCCTATGAGTACATCCTATAACACATGAAGACACTGCGTCTTTCAATAAAAGAAATCAAATTAGATACTTCCCAAAATTCAGTGGTCATTAGTGTAAAAAATACTGATATTATTCAGTCTTAATAAAGTTTTTAGTGACAATGATAAAATATCCACAGATAGCAATGGTACTTCTACCTTTTCAGGAGTACTCACTGCTATTTTATATTCACTGCTATTTGACAACAAACTGTGATGTTTCGTTCTTAAACAAAGGAAAAGCTAGTTTCAAAACCACAAAAAAACATACAAAGGAAGCATTAAATGTGATTGTGCTGTAGACATTGTAGTTGTTTACAGTTTCATGAATACAGCTGGGAAAAATTAAAGAGCACAATGCTATACACAGCTGATATGATGTACGAATAAAGAAAACTGAGAATAATTCTGGTGGAAGGTGATATCTTTCACCAAATATGACAGTACTTGGTAAATATGTCCTGGTCTTCATCTGAGGACAGAAGTACAGTTGCAATGTCTCCGAAGTTGCACAGATTTCCTTTACATCTGTTTAAAAAAAAAAAAAAAAAAGTTACATAAACTGTTGAACAGAGATTGGATGAGTTTATGTTTTTGTTATATTATTGAAATAATTAAAGTAAAAGCATCTTTCCTTTCAGTAGTTTCTTTCCTTACAATATCTTTCATGAATTAGAGACCAAAGGCATTAAACACTTTCTATCTCTAAAAATATTTTTTAGAACTTATTCCCTTGTCCTGGTTTTGGTCATGGTAGGAATACATCCATAACTTGGACATTTTAGAACATCCTTCCAGAATCCAGAGTGTTTCTCATTTCTCCTTCAGCAAAAATTATTCAATTTCTCAACTAAAGATATTCAAAAGTATATACAATAGTTCTAATATTGTCCTTCTCAGTAATTGAATAACTTCAGATTACATGGTTATCCATTCAATGAAGATGAAATTTCATAAATATGTCTAATGCTGCCCTTGATGTGGCAGCACCTAATAGAACTAGTTAGTAGGCATATCTCAGCCTCTGTGATACTGTCACCAAAAAGCTTCAAATCACGTCTCAGTCTCTTATTCTTGTCCTGCCCTGATAAACAGAGTGATTGTCTTGCAAAACGAGAGTAGAGGAGACAAAAAGAATGCAAGTGTTCCTTGCTTTATGAATACATCTCCCTCTCTGGTTTACATTTATGAGTGTAGAAGTGGTGTGTGTAACTGAGAAAAGCAGAAATACACACTGAAATACACATCTGAATCATTAAACCTGAAACATAAAATCATTCATGGACTCTGCAGAATTGCAATTTCCACTGTTTGGGTTATACTGGTTAAAGTAGTGGTAATAGGTTAACAACGTCATTTTCACACTTCTTTTAACACTTCATAACATTAAACATTGGGCACTGTAAGCCATAAGGAATCACAAATAAAAATTTAAAGTAATAAACATTTTGAAATTAAACCAGTGTTCAGTGGGTTGGTAATAGTACATATTACAATTCATAGTCTGTCAAAATAAGTTCAAGCGAAAATCAAAGCTATATTCTTAATTTAACGTGTGGGAAAAGAGGACGAGAGAACGAATTATTGATAATGCAGAGAGATTTCTACTGCTAGAAACTCACTAATTGTCTATAATTTGAAAGCATTTGTCTCACTTTCTTCAAATATCAAGATCTTTGCTTACCTGGGAAATTTTCAAATGGAATACATTTCAAAAGGAAGGATAGGGAAATGTCCATACATCACTTCAGCTGAAAGTTGGTAACAGCTGCCACTACACTCACACTGCATGTGGGTTTCAAAGATGTATTTAAAACACAGAAGTTTCACACTAGACTTGAAATACTATTATTCTTTGTTTCTAAAGTAGGCTGTCTTAAAACACTAAGCTATTTAGCATGGTGAAAGTTAAAGAGCCAAACTATGTGAATTTATCATTACTAGCTGAGACATCACTTATATTTCATACTAACATATTAAAATTTATTGTCATGTTTGAAACATGCAATCAATTTTTTGCCAGACAGTGAATGTGTTTTAAACTAGATAAATTTGCCAACATAATATCTTTATGCTGTTGAAATAACCATGTCAAATATTCTGAAAGGCAGAAACTGGTGTTCTCACTGGCATGTATCAATGAATTTGTCTGATATCACAGTAATTTGAAACTGCACTTCTAGGCTATCTCATACAAGCAATAAAGAATAGGATGTACGTTTGCAGCCTACGCTAATGCCCTAATCAAACACTGTAGTTTGGGATTCTGTTGTAAAAGCTGTATAAAATAAATTCTACTGCTTTCATTGAGTAGGTGTAGGAATCCTTGCAAATAATCTTTAAAAAAACCCAAAACAAACCAGTTCAAAACCTGAAGAGTGCAAGATGAAAAACATGTAGACTATTCTACAAAGTGAAATGATGCAATGGTTGAAAGAATTCCTGAAACTTGCATTACTACTGGCAATTCATATAATATTTTGTCATTCTGGAGCTTAAGTGACTTTAATTTTCTCATTTATCAGTAATATATGTGTGATTAGACACCTGAATTTTCATTGCACACTTTTGAAGCCTATACTGGCAAGTATTTGCTAGAGTGATGAGGACGTAATGGCATACAATAATGAGAATTTAAGAAATGCCACGAGGTCTTCATAGTAACACTATAAGAGTAAACAATCTTTACTATGAACCTCTAACCAAATGCTGCAAAAGAGAACAAATGAAACTATGTTTCTAGATCATTAATTTACTGTATTTCATAACCATGAGGAAAACAAACTAATGTTTTCTCCCTCCATACATGGAATTCATATGAGATGGCAAGCTCTCTCATATCATTCTTATCCATGCAGTTGCTGAGTTTTCAAGAGATCATTCAGAAAAAAAAGTTAAACTAGTCTACAAACAGCAAGCAAAACACAACAAGCAAAACACAGATACTATAAGGAACAACAACAGAAACTGTAAAGATTCTAGAACAGAAACACAAACCAAAATGTAAGTTCATTATCAAATGGAAAAAGAGATTTTTCAAAATAAATATTATCTCTGATCTTTGGATCTGGGAGTGCTTTTCACCAAGAAAAAAAGTACTTCACAATGAAGATTCATCTTTTTCATGATTCCTATGTCAGAACCGGGGTAAAGACACTAAACACTGCACACACTGAAATCTGTCAACAGTGTATTATACTTAGCTGACTACTGTTTGGTTTTCCTTCTTTTAGTGCAGATCAGTCATGAAAGACCATAAGATCTATATGATAAATAAACTTAAATATTCAAAACTGTTAATTCGATGGGTGTATCGGTCTACTATAACAGCAAAAGTCTGCATTACAGTTGGATTTTTTTCCATGTGATTCATTTCAGATATGTCTGGAAAGAGGTAAAGGCATTATAATACAGATATATGTAATCTAAGGTTAATGAGACCCATCAGCTTATCAACCACTGAGAGACAAAGTTTGTGATGAAAAGAACTGAACTCCAGTGCTCCATTATAGCCATAATTTAAGAAATGTAATTTATTGTATTTCAGACAAGTATACGTAATTTACTGCTAGAGACAAGTTACTGAAGAACTTCCTTTACAGGCATTAATACCTACGTGTGTGGAAGAAAAGGTTACTACCCATTTCAGAACTTTACACATCATTTCCTGCATTTATCCCTCTTGGACTTCTAGACTTCAAGTGACTCTGAGATACAATTGAAACTAGCATTTTGAAAATGATAGTGTCAATCGAAACTAGATTTAAAATAACCTCCCAACCAAAAACCAGGAGAATATCTGGGCCCATACTGGTAAGAAAATTAGACCAGTATTTTAGGTTTAAAAATCAATTCCTCCCTTTGTAGTTACTTGCAATAAAAATTGGACTTAGTGGTGCAAATTTTTTTTCTTCCTTTAGTGGAAATGTAAGTGTAGTGGCTACTTTTTAAATTTTAGTCATTAATCAGAGAAAATTTCTACACATCATAACTACCCTGAAAAAGAAATTTGCATGAAATTTTGTTTATGTAGGAAAGCCACTAATACATAATCTTGCTATTTAAATGTTGTGTCCTTCAGAGTGTAGAATAATGGCACAGTGCCTCTGCTGATACTAGGATTCAGTTGAATGAAAAAATTTTCATAAAGCACACATGAACACAAACATTATCATGTGGTTCACTGAAAGGTAGATTACCAGCAAAAAGGATATGAAAAAAAAGATGAATCAACTGTTAAAAGCAAGAAAAAGAAAGGAAAGAAGAAAAAGCATCTGGTAATAATAGATGGATAAGACAACTAAAGACTTTGGATTCTTCACCTCTTAACTTGTGTCATTTTAAACTTGCACCTGATTACTATTAATAAAATTTTATTTCAATTTCATGATCCTCAAATAGACTAAAATAATGTTCACTTCAGTAGACTTACTGGACTTCTAATAAAAAAAATAATTTTCAGAATTAACATTTTTCCTGGCAGGCTTAATAAATAGATTTATGAATTGATACATCAAAGTTTCACAGTTAATCCTTGAATTAGTTATTCTTTAATCACAGTAAGGAATATTGGTGAAGCACAGTGAAAGAAACTTAAATGGGGGATATTTGTAGAACACAGTTTTCTTGAACTGTCAGCCTTAAACTTTTCATTACCAGCAGATTCATCCAAAATGAGATGAGATTGTAATATTCATAATTCTAACTCAGACCAGATTAATTTGAATGCAGGAAGAATTTCTCCAAAAAACATATGATGTTTTCATCTGTAAGGATGTTAATGTCAAAGAAACAGTTGTTATTCAAAGTACTGAATGGAGATGCTTTAGTAAATCCTTACAAGCTCTGCTGATGTGTTGAAAAGCCAAGTAAGAGAGGTGAAAAGACCTAGATTGGTTCTGCACACTTTCACTGTTTCTGTCGCACCAGATTTGGGAAAATAAAGCAATCCCTCCAGACATATTTACTATTTACATATTGGCTATTTACATATTTGCATATTTACTTACTTGCATATTTACCTACTTGCATATTTACCTACTTTATAAGAGGGGCTCTCTTTAAAATAGCACCGACTGAACAAACAGGCCTTGCTTCTATGGGACACTTTTGTACTGCTGGGCTATAGGAGTTAAAAATTTTCCTCCTTTACCTGAGTTGCGTGGTATCCATAGCAGTGCATTTCCAAATTTGGTCACTTATTTCCTAGTCTGTCTAAATTTAATTAAACTGGAAAATAAAAATAGTTCCCAAGCCTTTATTAATCATAACTGCTGAAGATTATTTATTTATTGTGCTGCAGGTGATTCTGACCTTGAAATAATAGTGTTTGAAGGAAATAAAATATATGCAGCACTTTGAGTTTTATGTACTCTTTTAATATACGACTCCCCTGATGTCTGGATTTAAACTCAGACAACACATTTTCAAGATATTTGAAAAAGTTTTTGTGGTCTTTTGCCAGCCATATCATTCCTACTCCAGTCGTGTCATTCAAATGCATGTTTTTTTTAACTTCGTATCTTCATTGTAAATTAGGTCCAAGAGTATGATTAACAAATCAGTTTCTGTAGCTCTATATTTGCCTTTTACGAAAGAGAAAAATCAAGATAAAATTTGCCTTTTCACCACTGTAACAAAACTTTCTGCATATCCATTGTTTTTTTGATAAACTGCTTCAGATTTGAGAGACTTTGTCTCTTATTCTCTAGTCTCCTGAAGAACGGACCAAAACATAGTAGAAAGTCTGCTGTAGAATCTCTTGTCTGTTCTAGCTAAAGACTGACTTTGCAAACCCTGACTCTGAAGCGGTTCTAAGATCTAGGACTCCATTTCCCGCTTTTTAATGTCACTACCTGAAATCTAGCCTTTAAAAGAGATTCATGGGAAAAAAATATATTTTTTTCTTTGCTAGAAAGCAGAATTGTGCAAATCAATTCTTTCCTTAGTGGCTTCAATATTATTAACTTGAGGGGGTTTGAATAGGAATGTTATATAATGAATCATGATTTTTTTTTTTTGATTCATCTTGATAAAGGTCCATCACCTTACTTAACAACAAAAATAAATGAGGCAAAAGACTTTGTTGGAATCAGTGCCAAAAACTGAAATCTGAAGCCTGAGGTCATCGGAGGTTCAGCAGATACACTGAAACAGCTTCCATATCAACTTGCTCTGCACAGTTTCTTAACACTGCATTAATTGTTCCCATTGATTGTCAGAATTAAAAATTAAGACTATTTAAAATGAAACTGAAATAGTTTATAGTTAAGTAAAGTTATGATTGTGTGAGGAGCAGAGAATGGGAATTAATGATTCTTATGGTCCTTTCCAACTGAAAATATTCTGTGATTCTGTGAATTGTCCTTCAGTGACTATAGAATGTATACAGTAACAGAAGTCAACATATATAACATTCTCCATGTAAAAATTCACAATACTTTAGATTAAAGGAATTAAATAGAAACACCAATAGTAATATCTTTCACTTTTTCAATAATACTACTATTATTTTGCAGACTGGTAAAATAAATGTAGAGACAATGATCTGGCCACTACTACAAAGGAGCTTATGGCAGAGCTAACGATAAAACAGTGTGGAAGCCCCTAGACAGCTAATCCATGGAGAATGCAGAGGAGAAGAGGTAAAAATGTGAATGATTTTGTGACTATACCTGTAATAGCAACATTATTAGTAATAGTTGACAGGCTTTTTTCTTTGTGACAGCTAAATACACATAAGCACTAATATTTTGTTGATTTTTTTTTCTCTTTTTTTTAGCATTTTCAGTCTTCCCACTAAGGGCACATTGTAAATTTATAAAAACCATCTTTACAGCAAAGTTTTATTCGAATTCTTTCTCTATGTGCATTAATTTCTAGCAATAACTCCCAAGAAATCTGCACAGTCAATAAGCAAGGTTTTATGTGTTTATTTATTTGTCTGAAGCAAGAGTAAGAATTGTATGAGCTGAAATATAGCAGAAGATATGAAAATTCTGTACTATTTCAAGAATAAGATCACAAATATAATTACAACAGAAATCTTCATTACTTTGAAATAGTTTTTCAAAAGTGTAAATTCTCTGATGGGTCTGAAAGTGAAGCGCTGACTTCCACTGCAGTCAACAGTGATTTTCTTATACATAGTTCAATGTGTGTGTAATGAACTGAATATCAAACTGTTTCAGGCTTCTGGTCAAAATCTTCAACACTCACATTTTAAAATGCTATCAAAACTAAAGAAACAGCTTCATTAAGGCAATAGCTGGAGAATACAGTACTGAACTTCGAGAAAAGATAATGGACCTTTCCAGCTATGTGTATTAATGATTTATCATGAAATGTGTTATTGTAGACTCTAGGTAGAAGTGTTCTTAGTAATTTCTTATTTTTTTTTCTCATAAAACTTTTAAAAACAAGCAGTCTGAATCTTCCATTGTATCCTTTTTCTGACTATGTTTACTACTTTACAGCTTTTTAATTACCTATTAAGAATAAAGAAAATAAGTCATACCCTTTTACATCCTTAGAATAACCTTTTCTACTTCAAAGTCTCCCTCCTCTGCAGCAGGTGTAGTTTTAATGATCCTTTGATGTCATATGTCAAATTTCATCACTTGCTGTGAAGAGTGACATTTCTTTTGATAGCTCCTAGCAACAGCAATACCAGCTGGTGGTTGTAGCAGAATATTAGGCTGTATTAGGCTGTATTACAGCATGTCAGACTATGACATAATGTCTTAGGTATGTAAACATCATCTTATGACTGTCCTGTGTCTCTGGGACAGTGACACATGACTACTTTTCCTTTTGTCTACTGGCTGTGTTAACCTAAACAATCTTTGGGCTAGAAAACCAGATGAATTTGCAATAAAGAGGAGACTCCAGTTTTCTCCATTTTGGCCCTTGTACATATTGTATATAGACTGTCTTTCTTTCCTGGATCCTCTGATTAACAGCACCATGCACACAAGGCCAGTATGTTTTGTTGGGAGTTGTGGTTTCAGAGGGTCCTGATCCCTGACGCCACCAAATTGATGATTCCATTCTAAGGGATTGCAAACACAGCTGGACAACAGGTGGTGGTCACGTCTCACTAAACAAATCATTCCTGCAGAAAGAACATTTAATTTCAGTTTCATACCATGTTGCACACAATCTTTGCTGCTCTCCTCTGTTTGTCATTATTTTTGAAGTAAAATAAATTTATATTATTAATTTGGTACACACTATATTTATTTTCACATGTGCACTCATAGCAGCACTACTACATTCTGCATAGAGGCATTTCAAAGTCACCTTCAGAAGTGGATTTCCTGTCAATATAGACAGTGAATATGGAAGCATAGTGCAAGGTGATCTTTCAAGAATGTTTCCTCACAGGTGCAAGGCAGTGGAAGTGCATCATTGCTATAGCAATAAATGTAGTGGTACATCAGCAAACATCCAGGAATTGGACATCTGCAGGTTTTCCAAGAGGCCTCTACCTGCACAGGGTATGGAGGAATATGATAATCCCCTGTACGACTGTCATATTCATTCTCTGGAGAGTCACACAGTTATTCTGATACCATAGCAACCTTTAGATAAAGGAATCACTAAGTCACCTTGATTTTCAAATGCCACTTTTTTTTTTTAATGTTACTTTTATATCAGAAACAGATAATGACTTCCGCTGCAGCTTTGTAAATTCAACACTATGTTTATTATTATTAATCTGTGACATCTTTAAGATTTTCAAATATGTAAACAAAGAAATAATTCCGAACCTCATTATAAGAGGAAGACCAAGAAATGAAATGTCTTACTGCTGGAACTATAAAGTATCAACCAATGACTTTAGTAAGGGAAGCAATTGATACCTTTTCCAATTCAGTATTCATTTAAAAAGTTACTAAGATTGTTAATAGAGGATTAGGAACTCAGATTACAACAAGGCGTGGAAACGTTAGACATCCTATTTAGAGACACCATTTCCCATTACAATTAGTTGGAACTGATGAAGTATTTATGCTAAGATACATTAATGAAATCCTTAAACTCTCAGAAGTATCTTCGGGTACTGAGGAAATTATGAAGGACCAGAAAACACAAATTAGTCTTTAGAAATAAGAATTACAAGTCATCAGAAAGGTATAGATCTATTGGGTTCATAACAGTCATAGAAACATAGAATCATAGAAAGGTTTGGGACCTAAATGATCATCTAGTTCCAACCCCGCTGCCATAGTCAGCAACATCCTCCACCAGAAAAGGTTGCTCAGAGGCCCATTCAACTTGTCCTCTGACACTTAAAGGGATAAAAGCATCCACAGTTTCTCTTGGCAACCTGTTCCAGTGTCTCATCACCATCTGTGTAAAGAATTTCCTCCTAATATCTAATATAAATATCTCCTCTTTTAGTTTAAGACCATTTCCTCTTGTCCTGTCACTGTCTCCCATGTAAAAAGTCACACTTTTTTCTTATAAATCCCTTTTAGATACTAGAAGATTTCACTGAAGTGTCCCTGATAGCTGCAGGTTTTTCTCTCATATTTTTGGAGGGTTTAGCCTGACTGTATGGTTTCACTCATAAACTCTCTTGCAGGGTGTTTCCCATGGTTTGCGAAGCTATGTTTAACATTCTTTCTGAGATAAACATGGTAGCAAGGACATTGTAGCAGCAAGGCAAAATAGAGAGAGACAGGGGTGAGACAAATTCTGGTTGAGGGGTGTTAGTCATGCCTTAAGGGAGACAGATAAAAAAATGAGAAACATGGAGTGAAGGGGAGAAGCAGCTTTACTGGTCAATGCCCAGTGGTCCAAAGAGAAAAATCTCCCCATTTTTATAACATTTGGAATGCCCATCCCCTATACTATCCAACTAAAGTCCGTCTTACTTCTGTGTTCCCCTAATGTCCAACAGAATTGTCCCTTATTACTTAACCCCACCTATGTCCACTCTCTAGTAGGCCTGGAAGCCTTATACCCCACTTACCTATACACAAGAATGTAAACACACTGGAACGCAGGCTCTTCTGGCCCTCAATATTCCAAGTTATCCAGACACCTAGCTAAAGTGAATTCTCCAAAATATTAAGCATACACTTTAAGGCATCATTAGGATTGATGAAAATTGTAAATACAGTGTGATAAGGGTGCCCAGAACATGCATCTTTGGAATCTGGAAATTTTCATTAAAGAACTGTACTTTTCCTTTATCATTATCAATTTTGTTTGGAATTTTTTTCCCTCTCTCTGATTTTGGCACCATCCCAGCTCTCTCAATCTGTCTTTATAGGAGAGATTTTCCATCTTTCTGATAATTTTTGTAGCCCTCCTCTGGACCTGCTCCAACAGGTCCATGTTTTTCTGTACTGAGGATCCCAGAGCTGGACACAGCTCTCCAGGTGAGGATCTCACAAAAGCAAAACAGAGGAGCAGAATTACCTCCCTCAATCTGTTGGCCATGCTTCTTTTGATGCAGACCAGGATATGATTGGCTTTCTGGGCTGCAAGTTGCACACTGTTGTCCCATCCAACTTTTCATCCAGTCCTAGAGAAACAGTAGAACACACAGTCTGAAATAAATTTACAAATGTATCTATTTGGTAGATAAAAAGAAGAGTAACACACAACATAAATTTGTGAAGACTAGATTATATCAAACTTAACTAAGAGAGTAATAGAATTTGTGGATAGAAAGGAAGTGTTAGATATCACGTGTATCATTGCAGCAAGCTTTTGAAACTATTACATGCAATTATCATAAGAAAGGTAGGAAAATGACACTGCTATGATGTGAACAACTAACTCACAGAGTATTTTTTCTTGAATTAAAATATATTAAATAATGTTCTGTAAGTCCAGCACCACTAGATAAATGAGGAGAAAGAATAAGGACTCTGATAATTAAAATCATAATGAAAGCTAAATTTTTATGAAGTGCAAAAATATTGGAGGGCAGAAGTATATATCTCAATAATCTTGGCTAACATAAGAAATTGTGTGGAAAATTAGGACTTAATCTAGAAAGGAAAAATGCTGTTTACACACAGATGTAAGTGGCTGCTCAACCACAGAGCACAGAAAACCTGTCTAGGCAACAGCATTGCAGAAATTGTTAAAAGAGTGGGGAACAGAATTACAGTCACAGCACACATTAATCAACAATATTACACTAATGATGAAAACTCATTTAACCTAATGTGATGGTTTGAACCACAAGGGGGCGGAAGACTGATGAAAGACTAAATAGATTCAACAGCAAGCAACAGGTTTATTTTTCTATGGCTCTAAAGACCTTATAGAATCATCAGACACTAAACAAAATACACACACAATATAAAACCCAACACTGTCATGCAATAAAACAAAAAAACCCAAACTGCTCCTCAAAGCCGGCTGGTCAGCTGAGGAGCAGGGGGAAGGAATGGAAAGCTGCCTCTATGATGGCAATCTTCCGGCACTCGGAGCCTCCCACAAAGACAAAAAAAGTGAAAAGTGTCACCTCCACCCCCGCCCCTCGGGCACCCAAGGTACAGATATCACTTGCATTTTAGCTGGTGGTCTCTGGGCGACACAAATGGAGCTCCGATGGCGTAGCGCTGCTGCCTGTGCCAATGGAGGTGAGGCGAAGCAAGCCGTGTGGTTTGGGAGCTGGGAGAGGGGGAGTTGTGGCTCTCAGCTCGGGAGAAAGCCAAAAAGAGAGAGGGGACTTCCATGTTCAGGCTTTTTATGCCCTGGAAGTCCCATGGGAATTCAATGGCTTCTTTCCAGCCAGGCTGTCCTCTGATTCGCGAGTGGAGTTGGGCTCCACCCTTTTCCTGAGATTTCGGCACTCTGAGCAAGATGGCGAGTCCTGCTAAAATGCCATGAGCTCAAGGTTCGGAGCCCGGCAGCCACTGCTGGCCGTGGAGCCAATGGCGCCACCCGCAGCACACTCACCACCCACAGGGAACCCCAGGAGGGATCCCCAAGGCAGTGGTGCCACTCACAGCTCTATGGAACAGCTGCCTTCACTGTGTGGTCACTGCCAGCACACCACCAGCACAGGGCACCTGCTGCCATCCCATGGACCTCATGGGTGGGACCTCTGGGCCAGTGGGACCGCAGGAGCCACCCCTGGGCCAGGGAGGGCAGTGAGTGCAGTCTGTGCACCGCAGCGACCAGCAGGGAGGCACCACCACCATCCCCAGAAAGCCAGGGAGCAGCAACACCCATCACAGCCCACCACACAGGGAAGAGGGGGCGGCGGGAGCCTGCACCACTCGCTGCAGACACACAAGGTCCCAGCATCACCAGGACTGGTGCCCACAGTGTGTCCCCACCTGTCACCATTCTGTTCTGCCCACTGCAGCGAGCCGGGAGCCGCTGCCACCAGCAGAGAGGCGCCGTGTGGCTCCACACACTCAGCAAGGCACTGGGCAGGACTAGGCACTGTTGCCCGCCCACATGATGCTGCCTCTTCACCACCAACGCCAAGTTCTCGGTCCTCTGCCGCAGCTACGGTGAGTGAGGAGGGGGGACGGCTCTGTGTCGCTCCACCGCCACCGCTTCTCGGCCCCTACCCGGGATGTGGAGAGCAAAAGCAGGGAGGAACCTCTGCAGATTCTCGAGGCTTTGGCTTTCCTTCATGTTTCTAAAAAACTGGTTTTATAAATAAGCAAATAAGCAAACAATCCAAACATTTCCCTTCTCCCCTTCCCCCCCAAAACCCCATTTCAAACCCATAACACTTAATAAGAACTGGACTATTATCTGCAAAAAAAACCCCTGAAGTCACAATTTTCTCTCCTGAGTGCTAGCAATGTCTCAGCTGGAATATTATCTTCAGCTTTAAGCATCTTAGTTTGATTCAATTTGTGATAGCCCATGAAATAGTAACAAGTGTGAAAATAGGTCCTGGAAACACAGCTATGGGTAAGGTTGAAGAAAATATGTTTATTAGGTTGAGAAAAATGATGATGGTCTTTGGCTATAGAAAAGGTGTTGTGAAGGAGCAGGAATGATGACATTAAATGACAACAAGGGAGAGCTGGATTTTTTTTCAGGAGAAAAGGTCTAACAGAAAGAAAGGTTGAATAGATCACTGAAACTGCTATCACTTGAACCATTTTAGAACCTCAATATCCTCATATATGTCAGAATTTCCTAGAGTGACATAGATATAACTGATCCTGTTTTCAGTATCTATATATATTTGTTTATGAGACTATTACACCCTGATTTTAGCCCTGGAGTCTGACTGCAGAGATATAGCTTAGAATAATTTTTGTAGGAATTATCATGGGTTTATAGGCAATCTTTTATCTGCTTAACTGTCTGAATTTCTCATATACTAAAGTTTAAGATTACAAATCAAATTAAACCAGTTTCCCTCCACTGAACTATCAGATTGTGCACTTTCCTGCAGGGTTATGCACTTAGCTGATTCGTAGGATTGTGATCTCTTTCTGAAGGTTGTTATAGTTTTCCTGTTTTATACACTTGCAAGAATTTCTTGCCACAAAATTTTATTTTTTTTTTTTACTGATTGATGGTATACATGAAATACTGACTTCCATACTGTGTGTTGCATGGTTCTGTCACCATGGACTGAATTTGATGGGCATAATGACTCCTTTTATAGCTGAATCATAGAACATGTTGCTTTGGATGGGACCCATCAGGATCATGGAGTCCAACTCCTGGCCCTGTGCAGGACAAGAATCTTACCACATGCCTGAAAGTGTTGTCCAAATGCTTCTAGAACTCAGACTTGGGTAGACTGAGGGGAGATCTCATTGCAATCTTCAATATTGTCTCAAGGGAAAGTGGAGGGGTAGGTATGGATCTCTTCACTCTTGTGATCAATGACAAGACATGAAGAAATGGCACAAAGCTGGGTTGAGGGAGGTTTAGGTTGCATATCCAGGAAACATTTTTCAAGCAGAGAGTGGTTGGGTGCTGGAACAGGCTCCCCAGGGAAGTGGTCGCCACACCTTTTTCAGGCTGAGCAAAAAAAAATAATCTCTAGTTCTGGTGTTTCTTTTTCTTGATTACTGTGTCTTTCCATCTCTTATTATTCTTTTAGAGCTCATATGGTCAGTACATATTCATTCTGCAGGTTGATTCTACCATTAGGTGCATAGTTGTACAGCCTGCAGGCAACATATACTGTAACTAAAGAAAAAACACTAAAGATACATGTAAGAGAGCACTTATCTTGTTACAAAAACATCATAAAGTAAAAAACTAAAAATGCCCCTGTAAGTGTGATGTCATACTTTAAAAGTTATATTGATTAGTGTAGTACCTATGCCTTAGAAAATATATGGAACTGCATATTTTATTATTAAGAAGAGTAGAATTCTTCAAGAAACTTCAATATCCAAGTATAATAGGACTAAAAATTATTAATTATTTCATTTTATTTCCTTAAAATAGCCTACATTCAGAAAGAAAGAAGGTCAATTAATAAAATAATGTTGATGCAGCTCCCGTACAGTATTTTTTCATTCTAAAAATTAGGCTAAATTCTCTCAGGAAGACTGTATCGGAGCAAACAGAAACAACCTCAGTCCAATCAGGTCCAGCAACTTTCTTTGGTTTTGTGAAAATTAAAGACATCATTAGTAAATATTTAGTACTATGTGTACCAGAGGTCTATCTGTCCCCATGACCCCATTATACTGCAATGACAATCAGATTCTATGTGTGAAATTTTGCTTTTGCATCTGGAAAGAATGTATTTTACTTAAGAAAGGATTTTTTTTTTTCCTACAAAATCTTTCAACTATAGCTAAAGAGAAAAGATTTATCTTTTATCTGGTTGTTTGGGATTATTTTTGGATTTGATTGGGGGGGGGGGGGGGGTTTTG
>VXBA01000627.1:138166-152343 GCA_013399895.1 Serilophus lunatus
TTTTTTTCTGGTTTGGTTGGGGTTTTGAGTGGGGAGTGGGAGTTAAGAATTTTTTGGTTTGGTTTGGTGTTTTGAGTATTTTATTCTTTCCTTTAGCTGTTATCAGTTGTACATCCCTATTGTCCATCAAGGAAAGTATTTTAAATGGCCTGCAATGCTCAATTTTGTCAGACTATTTTCTACTGTTCCACTATTGCTAAACACTTCACAGCAAACAAAGCAAAAAATTACCTGGGCTTTCTGTCAGGACCTAGGAAAACAGGCAGGAGTTCTGCCTCAGGCATTCCTGGGAGACAATTGGGAGGGATAACTACAGTCATCTCCGGTGAACTTTTCAAACCAACATATATGCATAATTTATAGTTTATTTTCTTTTTAGTAAAACCTTTAGTAGAACATGTATTATTTATTAATTTGTTGGTTTGTTCTTTAAATGCCTATTTCATTTGGTCAGTGGTGTCTGAATTGCTCATAAATTTGTCGTAATTGAAAAATTCATAATTTAGTTTTGAAGAAATTGAACAGTAAAATTTTTAAAAGTAGTTATATTGCATATTATTTGATTAGACAAAGAATGAGCTGAACAGTTTTTCAAAGTATTTGTTAGAAACTATATTTTAGATTTGTACGTTGATATGCAAATCTATTTTTTGTTTTTCTATCTTTTGCTTTTTCTCTGTTACAAAGAGATTTTAAATAAATTGGACTTACTGATCATCAAAGGGTTCAAAGAAAAAGTATGATGCATTTCTGAGAGAAAAATATCGAGATCAACAAGATTAAAATTCAGCATATACTACTGGTATGTGTAAATTCTTAGTAGTGTACTCCTCTGTAAAATAAGTGATTGCTTTAGGACATCTTGAGCCTGCAAGTGCAGTTACTTCAAATTAGGATGCAGTGTTCACAGTTCTGCCTTATCCCAGAGCACGAAAGGTCAGCCTAAAGCACCAGCCCTGTTCTGTGGTCTTATTACAAGAGATGGTGAATAGCTCAGGGAGGTGCTGATTGCCCTTAACTCCCATGGATTTCAGTTCTTCAGTACCTAATGGTTTTAATCTCTTCAGTCCTAATGTCTACAATTAAACTGCAAAATATTTCCCTCCTGAGCAACATTGTCTTCTCCCATTTAGCATTCATTGATTTCCTACCCTGCTACTATCTCTCCAATTTCCAACTGAATTAGAACACAGGGAGAATCACATTATTTTTGTTTCCATGTTGGCATTTTATGCTAGAATTCTTGACGATGTCAGTGCAGCTCTGGGAATAGTTAATGGCTTTTGCCAAAGACTGCAGGAAACACTGAGCAACCTAAACAAAAATTAAGAGACAGATATTATAAAGCAAATGACATTTTCTACAGTTCTTAAGTTTATTAAAGACAAGTTCACATGTAGAAAAAAACATGATTATTTATAAAATAAAGGAAACTTTGGATGAATAGCAGGAAGCAGGAATGAGTAGTGGGCAAACTGATGACTAGCAGTACTGATGTTGAAAATAACATTATCAAGCAAAAAGCAGATCAAAAGAAGTGAGTATTCCTGGACATAAATGTTTCTGTTTCTGACATTAAGAAAGCAAGAAAATACAGTCCCTGTGTACTGGGTTTTCTGTGGCCAAGTTTTGGTAGCACAGAGTCGGAGAGGCCATAGGGGATGCTTCTTTTAAAAGCTGCCAGAAGCTTCCCCCATATCCAGCAGATCAAATAACAGCTGGGTCAGGCCAGACCTGTCACTGGCCAAGGACAGGCCAATCAGGAATAATAGTAACACCTCTGTGATAATATATTTAAGAAGAGAGAGAGAGAAAAAAAAAAAGTTAAGGAGTAGATGAAGATGGTACCCAGAAAAGAGTGGTGTGAGAACATGTGAACAACAATGCAAACATCAGTGTCAGTGGAGGAGAGGAAGGAGATGCTCCAGGCACTGGAGTTGAAGTTCTCCTGCAGCCCATGGTGATGACCATGGTGGAGTAGGTGTGCCTTTGCAGCCCATGGAAGACCACAGGAGTGCAGAGATTCACCTGTAGCCCATGGAGGGTCCTGACAGGGTCCTACTGATCCATGGGAAGAGAAGCCAATGCTGATGCAGGAATTTCCTGGTAGGTCTTGTGGTCTGTGGGGAGCCCACACTGGAGCAGCCTGTGCCTGAAGAACTGTGGAGAAGTGTCCTATGTGGCAGCAGTGTCTGAAGAATTGTTGCCTGTAGGATGGGCTATCACTGAGGAAGTTTGTGAAGGACTGTCTCCCATAGGAGGGACCCTACGGGAAGCAGAGGGAGGACTCCTCTCTTGGAGCAGTGGCAGAAACAGCAACTGACCATGGCTCTCATTCCCCATCTCCCTGCACCTCTGTAGGGGGAGAGGATAGATTTTGGAAGGAGGGGATTGGGGAGGAAGGTGTCTTTAAGATTTATTTTACTTCTCGTTCTTAGGTTCTCATCCTGTTAGTAACAAATTCAATTAATATCCCCACTTGGAGTCTGTTTTGCTGTGACAGTGATCAGCAAGGGATCTCTTAAGGTCTTTATCTCAACTCATGAAACCCTTCGTTATATTTTCTCTTCTCTGCCTGTTTGCAAGGCAGAGTGAGAGAGGGGCTTTTGTGGGTACATGGCATAGACATTAATAAAGTTAGCAAATTAGCTCCTTTTATAAATCTTATTAAGCAAGTGCAATGTGTAGAATGCCACAGCAGCACATTACCTCACACTGGGACCAATCAATATTTATTTTCATAGAACAGAAGGTACTATTAAGGAGCCTAGAAATTAGAGGGACTGTGAAGCAGAAGCCCTTGATACCCAGGTAGCAGCAATGACTGCAGTGTCCATGAAGAGGTATGGATACTGCATACTGTGCATAGTTGACTACTGTTAACTATGCATAGCATGGTTAACTGAACCATTACCAGTGAGTTATTTTGGTAAATTTAACGTAAATACACTTACTTGGATGATGTTGACAGTTACTAACTCATGAGAGCTCTTTCTGCCCATGCTTAGAGTGTATACATAAAGTAATGACCTTCACTCAGAAACAAACACTGACCCATGAACAAGAGTATTTTGGACTCCAATTAAGTCCTTCTGGCAGTATCCAGTGTACAATGGTGCCAAAATATAGAGCTTTATCAATACATCCAAGATCCTTGCATCTACATGCTTTGCAAGAGGACAGTAATAATATTAATATAGTTAGTACTTGCATATTGAACCTGTGTGACAGAACAATGCTTTGTCTAAAATTCCATCACAAGGACTTTTCAGGCTTCACTAACACTTGCTGGGTTCAAACAAATTATCACTGCTGTGTTCCAGTCTGGGACGGATTGTATACGTCTCTTAATATGGTTTTCTTTCTTGTTTTTATGCTGTCAATGCCTCCTCTCTGTTCTGTCACAAGATTTTTTTTTCTCCTATAAAAGTAAGCAAGGAAAGTGCATGCAGGGTGTTTATAAAGAAATATCATCTCTCCTATATTCTATTTTTCGTCCTGTTTAGGGTTTGAGGAGTTTCTTGCCTTTTCAGTTTGGTGGTTCCAGCCAGTCTTACATTCACATTTCTTACTTTTCTTTTTAAATTCTCCTTCAAATATTTAGCTGAAAAGGTGCTCATTATTTTTTATTTCAAGGTCTAGACAAGTGTCAGAAATAAAAGGGAGATATCTGCCAGTTCTGCAGCAGCAGATGCCAATTTATTCCTACAAATATGGTTCTCAATCTCTATTTTCTCTTTTCAAGGTGTTGAGGTACCTATACTACATAAATCCATCTTACTTCCACCAAGAGTTTCTTATCAGGGCAATGTTGCTGCCTATATGAATAAAATAAGCAAGGGAAATACATGGTCCACAATGCATGAAGTAACTTGTACACCATCTAGGTTTTTAAGATCTCATAATTAGCAAAAGAGTCTGTTAGAGGATAAAGCAGATAAGAAGAAATAAGTTCTAAAATTATTTTGAAATTGTTATGAAATAATGCAAATGGAAAGATTCCTTGCTTTCGTCTCTATTCCTTCCCAAACTCCTTTCAGATTATTTGTTAGTTTGTTTGCTTTTTATTATGAAAATAAGGTAAATAGATGTGTTTGAAGAATTTGGTTGCAAGGAGATAGCAAATGAAAAATACTCTCCCTGAGGTGAATGATGAGCCCCAAAAATGGGTACTCCGAAACATATTTTTCATGAACTAGTATTACTACTCTTTTCTGGAAACTTCATGACCTTTGCCTTGCATAAAGGCTGCATGGTTACATGAACTCAAGAGCAGTGACAAATATTTTTATACTCTAATGTATTTCAAGTTGAGTTTCTTAAAAATTTGGTATTAAAGTAGAACTTCAGCTGATAATAAAAACTGGTACATGAAGAAAATCTAGTGAGGAGCCAAAGGGAGAGAAGACAAGTACCTCTTGGAAAAGATGGAATAATAGCAGTAAAAAAGACTTTCCATCTTATATTGTGAACGATCAACCAAGGGAAAACATACTTTGACATAACTGAGATCTAAAAGACAAAGATTATTACTGCCATCAGTTTCAGAAATTCAACTGTTTCTGAAAGCAAACTTTGCACAGAGAAGCTGAAGCTCCCATTAACTTAGTTGACTCTATTTTAGTCAGGTGCCACTTTTCTTTTGTGTCCAAGAAACTTTACATAACCTTTATTTACTCCCTGAAGTTACTAATTTCCTTTTAAATATCACCCTGCCCTTTTTGTACTATTCATAAGAACTCAGACAGTCACAAAGATATCTTTTTTGTTAGGTTTCTCAGTTACATGGTATTAAGGATTGATAAACCAGTAACCATTTTTTATACACCGGAATTCATGAGTATGGTTGATAGTTGTCCTTCTCTCTATATTTTTATTTCCTGGTTGTTTTGTTTTTTTTCCTTTAAAAGTTTCCTTTGCATTGTTTCTTTTATCTGCTTTCTAAATCGCTTTTAATAACAAAGGTTTTACCAATAGCTTCTTTGGAGACACTCATTGTTCCAAGAAACATTTCACAAAAATTAGCTTAATTCAGCGAAAATATAGCCACCTTCCTATAATTGATGACCAGCCTTTTGTTCTTGAGAATCTCTGTCTTTCTTTTTTATTATTTTTTTCAGCTTGTTCTGATAAAACAGACTTTTAAAAAGATTTGAATGTTCTGTTAAGAGTAAAATGCGCCCAGAGCAAACACTATTACTGTCATTAAAACATTGAAACATACAGATTATTTTGTATATATAAATATATATAGTTCATATATATGACAGTGACCTTCATTCTTTAAATGTGAATGTTGTAACATTGCCAATACCTGATTTTTATATGCATAACATGAATAATTAAGATGCTGAGAAATTTGGAACATGCAGCTCAGTAGAATGGACTTACCTTATTTTTTCTCACATTACAGTCTTGTTCGGGTAATGTGCTATTACAAAAAAAACCACTTTAATTGATCAGTAACAGTCTTGAATGAACGAATGAATGAGCCCGATATGTATTATCTCTATTATACAATAAAGCTTCAAGTCAGCTGTACAATCACATACACATCAAGATGTCAATTATATTATTCTTCATTTAATGAATCTTCAAAGTCAGCCCACTTGTGAAGATATGTATGAATATTTCCCACCGTATAAATACTTGAGAAATATTTCTGTTTCCAGAATTCAACTACTAGAAATACTGATGTAATTTCAAAATATTTACTCTTAAGGATGTTTTGTTTTCTTTTTAGCTTTCTTGTTGTCTCACCTCTGACTGCAACATTCTAACACTCTCCATATTGCCCATTGTCCATATCCAGTTAACATAGTTCAACAGAACAATTTGATAGGTATCAGTGAGAAACCTTCTCACCTTGTGTTTAAAAATGAGGTACCTTTGTGGGTCTTAAGCTAGAATTTATTAACAAAACAATATTTGTTTGGGTTTTTTTCTTTTTATGCTAGAGGTGACACAAAGAATAAAGCAAATCTTTAAAACTTGTTTGTAAATAATAAAAAAAATCTTTTTTTCTTAAAGTAGTTTTAGAAACTAAAAGCTATCCTGTCGTCAGTGGGTTTCCAAATGTTGAATTTCATGCCAAGTCTTCATGCCTGAAGTATAGCTACTCTTTTCTTAAAGGAGGAACATCTTAGTTGTCATAAAGTATTTGTCATTCTTTTGCTTAGCTGCTGAAGTTGAAGTTCTGTTAGTGTTTTTCCTGATCTTTGCATTTTCTTCAGGGCTGAGAGTGACAGGGATGCAACAAAGGGGAAAAAAAGTCATCTCTGTAGCCAAGATGCTTAGATGAATGCCGAAGGATGGGTCAGCTGCAAGTGGTACAGAAAAGAAAAGGAAAAAAGTAGAAGAAAGAAGACAGTGAAAACAAACTCTTTAAAAAATCCCAAGAAACAGTTCTTATAACATGAAGTATGAAACGTATCTTGCATGCAAACAGCACACAGCTGACATGTGCAGCACCACCAAAAAGGTACTCCAACAATATGCTTCATTTTGCTTAAATCTCTAGCTCTGTTGAAAGCAATTCAGCTTCATATTTTGAACAGGAAACTTTGAAAGATATACATAAAGCTTTTGAGACACGAGCTACCATGCTTATGGAAAGCCTACCCTCTAGAGCACTCTGTATTGGCCCTTTATATAATCATGAAGCATGATAAGCCACCCTAATTGGATGGCAGGAAAATATTCACAATTAANATATTCATTTTTAATGAATTATTTATAAACCACACTGAAATTTCTCTATATTTGTTTTTTATTCATCAAATAACTTTGTCAATAATTTGTGATCATGCCTTTTCCATGGCTCAGGTTTGCGCAAATATTTATTCTTTTAAATTCCATGTTTTGAGTGAACATATATGACAGGTTTGTGTACTCTGAATGAATAAGTTGATTCAGGCAAGGAGGTTTTCAGTATATATACCATTGAATGCAAATTAAAAATTATTTATCTCTAGTATTGTGCACCATTTCTGTCAGAATTGTTGTTTACTGTGGTGGTCTTAATTGGGCTACCCAATATTTAGGTAGTTATTTCCTGGCTTGTTGGTGTCCCAGATACAAGTTTCCTTCTCTTGTCCGCCACTTCTAAATAGCACAGAGAAAAATGAACAGGGTTCTTTCCATTTCAGGATCTTAATCTATCCACTCCTTCATTTAATCCAAATCTACCTTCTTCAGGCAGTCGTATATGGTATCCACATTTATTTCTGCAAAAAATCTCCATTTACTTATCCCTCTTAGTGTTTGAGGCAGTCCCCAGTTAGTAACTCTTCTATGTCTACAATTATTACTTTCTTAAATACATACATGTGCCAATTCCTGGATGAAAAAAACTAAGGAGGATTGTAAGTACTATAGATATAGGGGATTGAATTAAGATGGTTGAGCAGGCCAGTTTGCAGGAAAATTTACTGCTCTATTTGATCCCTTTCACACATCTGCAACTGTGGCTTTGGAAAGACTAGAAATTAGTTTTAAGAAGACATCAGAGATGAAAGCAGAGCAAGAGAAAGAACTGTCCTATGAAGAACTGAAAATATTAAGGCAGTATAGAGCAGAGAGGGAAAGGGTAGAGGGGTAAAGAAGAGCACAGAAGTCAATATTCATCTATGTGGGAGTAAAACGTTGCCACAGAATTTCAAGAAAGGGGAAAAAATTGAGAAAGAATGCTTTTACAATAGAATACATAATTGTGTATGGGTATGTAATCCAAAATAGCCTTGCTAATCACATTGATGAGACATATGTGGGATCAGCAATGCCCTGCTTCATTACATTCATATGGCACCTGTCAGAAGAACTGTATGCATGCAACAACCAACAAAATAGGAATACGGTTTGGCCACATGGCTTGCATTCTACTACAGTGTTGGCCTTCAATCAGTCAAGGCGGCAGACCACTTGTCATTGCATCCTTTTGTCCATCTGCCTGACAGCAGTAGTCCCCTTCCATTCAAATCTGTCTTGTCCCCAGCCCATCTTCCCACCTGCTGTTGACACAGTATAAGTGTTACTTATGCTAGTTCTCTTGCTGAAGATGATGATGATGATTTGTCCCTTCCAGCCTTTCTTAGATTTTATACTGCTTCACCAGCAGCTGCAGCTGTTTCTTCATGTCACCCCATGATTTTTTCCTATTAGCAATATTCCATTCAGCTTTTTACCTCTTTATGGGCATAGAGGAGCACAGGATTTACATGAAATGGATCTAGTCTTCTGTAGGCTGGCTTCCAAGTTGTTTATTTACATATGCTTGAGAGAGAATGCATCTTTGCTAGCTCAAACATTTCCTAACCTCAGCAATTCCATCATTCTGTCACGGACATGGGAAGATGAGGGCTGCAGGTTTTTTTTACTGTATTGTTCAGGACTGCTTAGGACAGAATCAGTTTTACTCTATTTTGTGAAACTGTCAGTCATCCTGCAACCTGTCTTTAATTAAAGGAAGATCTTTGATTAAAGACAAGCAAGTCTGTCATCCAGAGTCCATTAAAAAATAAAATTCTTAGTCTACCAACACTTTTTTTAAAACTCTGAGTATATCGTTCAAAACCTCCATTACATGGATTATGTACAAACATGAAAGCAAGAGCCTATTTTAAATATCAACAGAAGTGTCATTTCTCACATTGTGACCTGTCAAACCACAAGCACGTCCTAGCTCACATCAAATATAACTTTAAAAATTTCTCAGATGATAAAGCAAACATTTTTTCTGCATTCCTTAGGACTAAACAAACCTACTTCTATCAGGATTAATCAGTATTAAAAAGGCTGCTTAGTTTAATCTATTTTATGTGCTCCTGGCAAAGATAACCATACCCATAATCAGCCTAAAGGTCAGATCATGGAAAAGGCAGTATTTATTTACCTTTAGGACACTGACAACATCACTTACTGCATCTTTTCTGTCTCCCACTGTGGCTTTGTCTCATCAGTCACTAAATAAGAGATATTAGCAGAAGTGGAAAAATGCTTCATTTGCAAAAATGAAAAGATGCACATATGACAGATGGTGGTACATCTGAAATTCACATACATTTGATAACTATATTTCAATAGCATATTTACTTCACATAGTTGCAATAAATATTAGAACTCATCTTGCTACAAAACTAGAACATACTGTATAGCAACACAGAACAGTTTTCAAAATATGTTGACTCATTCTCTTCTCAAGAGTTCTGATTTTCTTTTAAAATAGTATTTTAAAATTACAAAACTGTGCTACGAGTCCTTTCACTATCTATGATTTGAATGCAATTTAACATTTAAGAGGAGGCAGAGAATACTGACCATAATAGCACATTGATATCGTCAGCTTTTTGTGACCTTGGTTTTTGTAAGGTAATTGAGATAGATGTAGTTAGATAATTTGGTTTTTTAAAACTTAATTAATCAGGTAAGCCAAATCTTTCTCCCTCTTATATACATCAAGCTCTGCAAACATTTCTGAGCGAAATTTCACATAAACAAATAACACATGATTTAAGAAACGTCTATTACTCATTACTTACAGCACCAAGTGTGTCTACCTTCAAATAATTATTGACAAAGGAAGAATACATTTGTGAATTATACTTTTGGGTTTATTATTTTCCAACTCTGGAGTCCTATAGTGTAAATTTTCAAGGTTTTTTTCCAGCAACTGTGAATGAAAGAAAACACACTTTTTATAAGCATAGATATATATTTTCCTGTGACCCTACACCTCCAGAAGCAGTTAACATGCTTCACCATGAAAATTGATAATGTAATTCATGCTGGACTCATTAATATAAATAATTTAGCCTAAATTCTGAGTGAAATCGAGGTCAAAGAAATTAATTTAAATGGCATATAACTAAGCAAGGAGATTATTTCTGAAATAAAATAGGGACAGTAGTAAAGGAGGTGGTTAAAACACTTTTGATTTTTTTTTTCAAAGTCTGGAGCTACAGAAGTATTTGAATTTATAAAGTCCTGGATATTTTGGCAGATCTACAACCACTGGACATCTGCATTATATTTCAGTGTGGGTACAAAATCATATAATAAATTATTATATCATCTTTCAAAAATGTCAAGAGTATGTCTTTACATATATTGTTCACAAAATATTCTTTTCATAAAGAACCCTCACCGACTGGCAAGATCAGTTTATTAATATTGCAAAAATAAATGTAGTGAATTTGACCAGTTGACAGGTGGACTAAATGAAGATAAATAAATGGTTTATGTGATATAACTGATAACTACGTTAATAAGAAAATAAATATAACTTTACAAAGGAAAACATACATTTGATGTGTTGGTGACCTACACTTCCCAAAGTGATATCCAGCAGGGAGGAAATGAATCACAGAATATTAAGGGATTGGAAGGGACTTTACAGACCATCTAGTCCCAACCCTGCCTGCTGTGGGCATAGGCACCTCTCACTGGACCAGGTTGCTCAAGGATTTATCTAGCCTGTCATTTGGATACTCGAACTCTTTCAGGGTTGGGGCATCCACAACACTCTTGGGCAACCTATTCCAGTGTCTCGCCACACTCACTTCCTAATATCAAACCTAAATTTCCCCCCTTTAAGTTTGTACCCATTACTCCTTGTCCTGTCACTACAGTTCCTGATGAAGAGCCACTTCACTGTAGACCCCTTCACTGTAGTCCCCTCCCAGATACTGGAAGGTTGCTATGAGGTCTCCACACAACCTTTTCCTCTTCAGGCTGAACAGGCCCAGCTTTCTCATCCTGTCTTTATAGGAAGGGTCCTCCAGTCTTCTATCAACCTCATGGCCCTCCTGTGGACTTGCTTCAACAGTTCCATGTCCTTATGTTGGAGACACTAGAACCACATACCGTGCTCCAGGTGGGGTCTCACTAGAGCAGAGTAGAGGTGGAGGAGAATCACTTCTTTCAATCTGCTGGCCTCATTCCTCTTGACAAAGCCCAGGATTCCACTGGGCTCCTGGACTATGAGTGCACATTGCTAGCTCATGTTCAGTTTTTTGCCAATAATCAACCCCAAGTCTGTCTCTGCAGGGCTACTCTCAATCACTTCTCCACAAAACCTGGAGGCGTGTCTGAGATTACCATCCTTTTTTTTCCCTTTTCCTTTTGTTCCTGTTCCTTTTTTCCTTTTCCTCTTTTCTTTTTCCTTTTCCTTCCCTTTTCCATTCCCTTTTCTTCCCTGTCTCTTTCACTTTTCCTCTTCCTCCTTTTGAAACTTAACAGACTGAGGAAGGGTGAATACATAATAGGGATGGGAAAGAGTGCTGAGGCTGTTGCTCCTGCTGTCAAGGAGTTGAGGCTCAGGGACTGAGGATAGGTGACTGAAGGGAGGAACCATCTCTTCCTGCCCAATGCCACCATCATCACAGCCTGATTTCCATCCTCAAAACTAGCTATACAACTCTCTGGTTGCACTTTTCTAGGATCTAACGTAGGTTATCAAGTAAAGGTGCTGCCTACCAAGCATGCCTATTTACTTCATATTGGATGTGCTTTCATGTGACCAGGAAAGAAATGACCTGAGAAAGCAGCTACACAGCTGTGAGGGACTGAAATATTATTAATGTCCTAAATATTGTCAAAGTCAAAGAAGCAATTGCCTGTCTGTGACCATCAAATCATTCCCCTTCCCAAATATGCCTCCTGACTGGAATTTGGACTATGACTGGGTATCTGAGATAATCTTAGCTCATAACACCAGCAGATGTGATCACTCTGGTGCATTAGTGAGAAAATTTCAGCAACATGTGAACTACTGACAGTTTTGTTCTAGTGTGTACAGAAAAACCTCTGCTGCCATTGTGTACTACTACAGAAAGAGTTCTAATATGTCTGTGTACCATTCCATAATGAATGTGTCTGACACTTTAAAGTGTTCTTCATATTCTTCAGCAGGGTTTTAGAACAGACCTAAGGTATAGACTTTGAAGGCGCAAACACTGAGTCAGTGCCTAGCTGCAGCAGTACATTGGCATCTCCTGAAAAGGAAGTCTTGGTTTTATTCATGACTACTTAATAATGTCCCAGAAAGCCGGTTCTGCAAATTGTAATTTCACTGCTGTTTAATATTCATTAATGCTTAAAGCAATGACAAGAACTGTGTACATATTATAAATATATAGATTAAGATAGAGAATCTTTTATGTCTATTAATTTCTTTCCCCAAGGACATACAACCCAATTTTTAATGTACAATATTTCTGAATTCTTGGAAATCATATTAACAGTTTTCAGAAAGGCTTCAATGTTAAACAACTTTAAAGAAGTTTTAGTTTTCCAGTATTGCCATAAGTCCTTCTTAATTTAAAAAAAAAANNNAAAAAATTGTTTTAAAATAAAAAAAAAAAAAAAAAAAAAAAAAAAAGGGAAAGTAGAAAAGTAAGCTAATTTCACTTGGTTTTCATGACTAACATTTCATATGTAAGATGATGTTTATTCTTTTATCATGCTGAATCTGTTGCACTGATAAGAAGTGCTCAGTAATAATCATATGGTAAATTTTTATTTCAGTAATTACAGTTTCATTATCTGTATATACTAGCTATATAATCTACAATATTTTCAAAAATATAGCACAGACAGATGTGAAAACACGAGACTATTTTACACTAATTGTATTTACGGAATCCCTATTACACCCTTTTGGCTGAAAATTGTTTCCTCGTTTGGCTTCTAGCTGTTATTCCTACTAATCAATAGGTTCCAGCACCCATTTCTGACTCTTTCCTAAGTGCATTACCTGGTAGTATATGAACTAGTTTTATAAATTTCTATATAATCTGTACTGTTTTGTAAGCACACTGTTCCACTTCTGTTTACTTCTGTAAAATATCCTTTTATTAGAAAAAAAATTCTAAGCAAAAAGATGAACAAAAAAAATTCCAAAGAACTGAATGCATTGGATTTGTCTGAGGTGAAGTTAATTTTTTTCATAGTAGCCTATATAGTGCTGTGTTCTGGATTTGTGACTACACCAGTGTGGAAAATGCAGCAACATCTTGACTACTGTTGAGCCATGCTTATTTAATGTCAAGGTTTTCTCTTTTTTCTACCCTACTTAGCAGTGAGGAACCTAAGGACACACAATATATCGGGAGGGGTTACAACCAGAGCAGCTCATATGAATGGTCAAAGGCACATCTTGTAATATACGATATCAGGCTCACCAAAAAAAAACCCAGGGAAAGATTGAGGAAGGAGAGATATTTCTGGTTATGGTGTTTGTCTTCCCAAGTAATCTTTATGCATGCTTCCATGGAAGTATCAGTTCTTCAGGAATTCATCAACAACTGTGTGTATATTGACATTTAATGATATTTTTCCAAGTCTACATCTAGACCTTTTCTCAAACTTTTCCAAAGTCTGTGGATATGGGAACAAAATTTCCAGCTGATGAGAAGTAATGAATAAATTCCTTGTTTTGCTTTGCTTGCCTGTGGAGTTTTATTTCACTTATTAAGCTGTCTACACTGACTACGGATGGTTAAACTGAACAGTGAAAACACATCAAAGCAGGAAAAAGAAACAATGAAGGCTGCTTATCATATAGTGCTCAATTTGTGCTGAGATTATGTATCCTCTTTTCAAGTGTTCAAATGATGTAATTGAGAATGAAGACTATATTTTTGTCCAAAGACCTCCCAGGAGAAGTATATAACATATCCTATCTCTGGCTGACAAGTTTATCTCACTTTTTCTGAGCATCAACCTGGTTTTAACGGCTTGTTTTATCACGTATAGAGTAGTAAGGCAAACTACTCTTTATCCTTATCTTCAGGAAGAGAAAGACATTTCAACTGTCTACATAACCTCTGGTATAGTAGGAGAATTTGAAGAGAAGTAGAGAATTGATGGAAAGAGCATGCTGATATCTGTAGACCTCAGTCCATAGAAGTTCTCTCAAGTTTCTGACCCACTGAGCCAGTAAAATAAACAATATAAAGTGGTTCAGTGGTTGATTTATTTGTTTATCTACTTCACAATGTTCATTTTCAAGTAAAATGTTAACTAACAGAACTCAAATACAAACTCGGTTTGCAGAAAGCAAGATTAGAAGCCTGACCTCACACCCTAAGGGTGTGAGTATCTTTATAGTGATACTCTTCAAAGGCATCACCAGTCCAAGGGGAAAATTCCTCCTCTCAGGTTATTAAAAAAAAAAAAAA
>VXBA01000627.1:152423-183778 GCA_013399895.1 Serilophus lunatus
TACATATTGACTTTTGGTGATGTGTTTTAAAGCTTGCATCTGGATCTTGTCTCAAGCTTTTCCCATGTCTGTGGGTTTGGGTACAAGGTAGAATCAAATTTTAGAAGGCTGAGAATTAAGTGGTGCAAAAAGTCTAAAAGTTAGGGGTAGAATTATGGCCAATACTAAATAATAGCTCTTCATGTGCATACTATATAATAAACAGAGATAATATTATCAATTTGTCCATTGTGACACACCGAATTGAATTTTTGCCTTGGTCAACAAAAAACAAAAAATCTTTAAGAAAAGTGTTCTATGTTCCTTTTTTTTTTTCTCCTATGCTTGCAAGAAACACTATTGTCATACAGAATAAATTTCACAAATTTTGAGTCAGACTTTTACAATTAAGCTTTTTTCACACATACGAAATGAATCAGCACAGATTGTTTCATGCCTAAATAAATTAGCATTCTACTACAATAAAGATTTTGACCAAACGTTGTAGTTTATTTTTCCTTTAGTTGCAATATATGGTCACTATTTTTACCTTTCTGAACTACAGCATCACGAGTGGCTCTTGAATCATTGATGACTGAATAAGACCGTTGCTGCAGCATTTTACTTTCCTTTGAATGGATATGTACCAATGCACATTTAAGGAAAATTAGATAACTGCAAATAGTAGATGTATCCTTCTGTAATGTGTGGGTGCGTATATATTGTTGTACTCAAGATGAAGAAAGAAACTATAAATATTCCAATAAATAAGTGTTTCCAAGAGGTCTTAATGCATTATAATATTTTCAGGATCCCTGAAAAATGGAGGAGAAACATAGTATATATTGATTCAGAAAGTACTTGGGGATATTCTGGAACGCAACCATTCTATGTAATGGTCCCACAATAGAAATATCTATTATAAGTGTGTAAATATACAATTGCTTGAAAAATAATAGAAGAAACTGCAGTGAAAGGAGTTTGCTGTATCGAGGGACTTCAGCATTTCAGGCACTTTATGTCAACTGTTTGTAAATGTAGAAAACCATTTGACACAAGAATTATGACAAGGAGTTAGAGCTCATTTTGCTTGGAAGTCTTTCTTGCCTGCAAGACACATTTTTTCCCAGAGAAACACCTCAGAGCTTGGATGTTTCTCCTTCTCCTGACTTGCACAGAAGGTAACTCCCTGAAAAGATATCTTCTTCAGAAGAGNTTTTTTTTTTTTTTTTTTTTTTTTTTTTTTTTTTTTTGAGGCCTCAGAAGAGGTGTCCAGGCAAGGCTGGGAAAGGAAAAAAGCAGTGTTTTCTTTCATGCATGGTATATGTGCTGTTACATTTAGTGTTCTTGCCTTTGAAAACAAATTTTAAAAAATCCTTCCACTGCCTGGAATTTTGGGATTACCTATGATATCTTTCCTCACACTGTTGGAGTTAATAGCCAATATTATTTTGTTATTAATTATAATCTTGGACTGGTTCTAGAAGTAACTTTGTAAGGAAAGTCATTTGGGAGCCAAGAGCATCAAGAATATCATGTCAGAAATATTCTTTTTTAATTACTCTCTTCTCTGTCAACTGTCCAAATGGCACTGAGTCTATTCAAAAAATTAACAGTATCCCAAGAACTATTTGTGGAAATCAACAGAGCAAATAGTATTTTAGTTTCCCCTTTCTTTCAAACAAAATCGTGTTTTGATAATCTTATCCCAAGATAAAGATATTAAAACTAGAATATTCTACCTATCCATCTTCCCATACGAAAGAAAATTCCCAGTTATTGTTGTGAATATAATATCTCCCTTTAATTTAAAAGTTTAAAAGAGTTGCTGCTCAAATGGATAAACATAGTAATACAGAAGATTAAACAGATAACTGTAAACAATTCCCCACCAAAAAGAAGTTACAATTACAAAATAAGAAAAAAATCTTGCAAAAGTACTTTTTTAATATTATTTTGTTTTATTGAATAACTAAATGAAATGAAACTGGGTTTCCCTTTACCTGAGGCACGAAAATTTACAGATTTCTTCCTAAATAACCATCTACTGATATAACTGGTATTTTAAAAATCAATTTTGATTCACATTCTCATAAAGCAATATATTTAATTAAAGAATAAATCACAGTCATTTGGGATATAAAAATATCAATAAACTCTGTTGAAAGTAAAAACGTTTTCCGTTTGTCACTTTTTTAGTTCTCTAAAGAGACAAAAACATTTCAGTACTATACACTATTGCTAACTGCAGTTGTTTTTGCCCTTTATTACATTGCTAGAAGATCAAACAATATAATCCTTTCTATATGAAGATCACTTTCCCTCTAGGATGGTTGAGAGACGATGTCCACCATGTTTTAAATAGGTCAAATAATAGAAATTTTGCAAATCTCTTTGGAACTCTTCCTAGTTTGTGAAGTTTCACTGCTTTTGCCTACTATACTCTTTCTGTGATGATTGGTCCAAACTACCATCAGCAAAGGGAAAACAAATTTCTTTTCCATATACCTAATTATCAAGTAGTGATTTTTTTTTTCTTTAATGACAGGATGGGTGTTCATGCTTTTAAAAAAGAAAAATCTTCAAAATAGTTGACAACCAAACATTGAAAGTAGAAAAAACACTAGAATGACATAGTCTCTACTGTGGGGATCTCTGATCCTTATAGATGCTAAAGCCCTTTAATCAAATAGTGCAGTATATATCAAAGTTGAATCTCTTCTTCAGATTTCCCAAGATCCACAAATTGCCTACTTAAAATTTTATATCCTCTCAGCTTTAAGTAGCCCAAGGAAGACTTCCAGTAAAGAAGCAAAATATTGAAACTAAAATCATCAAGAGCTCAAATAATTTCTTCTCTTTTCATTAACAATCTCCCCATGTTCATATTCTTCCTCCAGATTCATGGCACCCTTTTAAGCCCCCTGTACACAGGAGGGCAAAGTGCTTCTAGAAAAAGTGTAACTGTGCAGAAAGATGAGGAAGAGACCAGAAAGATGCTGGAGGCTCAAGGCATACTTCTTCTCCAGCTGTGTGAACCTACTTCCTTTTCACTACCTCTTCTATAATTGCTACAAGAATAATCTCTCTATAATAGAAATATTATTTTCAGTGCTCTTTAACAAACTTTATTCAGCAAACTTTCACAGTGCTCATGTGATGCTTTTAAGCCTTTGGCTGACTACTTAAAGTGAATCACCTGGGCATCATTTTATGCACCTTCTTTCTTATTACAAATGCATTATTTCTTCACATAATCTGATTCTCATCCTTTCCTAAACCACTTGGTTTCCTGTTGAATTAATCCCTGATTTCTGTGGATATCACTTTTCCTTTCAGTGGAAAGCAAATTATTTTCTTAAAACAGATGCATTTATCACAAGTTACTACAGGCTGGCACAAGCAAAATAAAAAAGAAACTAAGAATATGAATTACTCAGACTTAGTTCGTTGCAAAATAATTCCTTCTTTAAAAAGATGCAGTACAATACAGATCCATAAGTACTGCCAGGAAAATTGTCCACATATCAATTACGCATTGTATGTAGGTTCTTTTAGGTGAGATCATTGTCTGCAGATGCAATCCAAAGGAGAAAGTTTCTTCAAAAAGTAAAATGTTTTCTCTTTCTTGTTATCAGGAAAGGAGATAAAGGACCTGAAGGGTTTTCTACATACCAGTGGGAGCTGTTTCATATAAACTATCAAAGACAATACAAAAGCCTTCAGTAAATTTACAGATTTTCTTGCTTTCTCCTCTGGGGGGGGAAAAAAACCCCCAACAAATGAAAACCAAAACCAAACAAAAATCAATCAACCAAACAACAAGAAAAGGACCTACAATTTTCACTGCATTTTGCATAAAGCTGACAAAATTTGAAGTCTTCATATTTTAACATTTTAGAACTATGCTCTTGGGGTAGTTCTATTTCCAACCAGAAACATGATTGTCACCTACTGTGGACATTATCTGGTGTTGTTTCAGTAATCTATTCCCTCTCTATTTTACCTGCCATAGCTCATGACTCTAATCCCGTTCAGGCTGTCAAGCTTTCCTTTTTTCTAATATGATTCCAATCCATGCTTTTACAGAAGATTTCTACAGCTGCTATAGCTTTTGTTCTGATTGTGCTTTTTCTTTTTATTTCTTATGTATTCTATAGAAATTTATATTATATTTCAAGAGATATGAAATTTTACATAAAGTAGCAATTACCCCTGGACAAAAACAGATCTCATATATAGAGATGTAGAGAATTTCACTGCTAAGCAGTAATCAGATGGCTCATAGCCATATTTCTTTTATTCTATGGCATGCAATAGAGATTTAAAAAAAAAAAAAAGTTTCTGTTATGGCCTGAAAAACTAGGTCCCTTATTTACAGAAAATGCAACCTTCAGATCTCATACTAAACTGTAAATAACTTCGATGCATGGTAGCACCTCTTTATGGCAACACTATCATCATAAACAAAAAAGAGAGCAACTAAAAGATCAAGAGAAACTCAAGTAAACAAGCAGCTTACATACCTTATATCGATCTAGTCAACATACATTTTGCAGCTGGTGATTATAGATCAATATATCACAATTGGTTTTACTCAGAAAACATCAGAAAAGGTTTTTAAGTTTACCTGTATGATGCTTAGTTTTAAGAGGCCATCCAAATAATACATGGAGAGATATGAAATTGCTGAATGAAATTTTATGACCCATATTTTTCAGGAAATCGGACTTAAATGATCATAATGGTTGCTCTGAGACCAAAATTTACAAATCTAAGAAAAAAGTAAAACTATTCAAAATTATATGAAAAAAAAATTATAAAAAGCTAGAAAATGACAAAAGAATTTCAAAAGAAATGGGCTCCTTAATATTTTAAACTCATTTGGAAATCTAAACTAATGCTACACGTCAAATCAAATCACTGTAATTGATATTGTTATCTTAACCGAGAGAAAACAGATACTTTTAAAGACAGGTTCGGAAACTTTTCAGAAAGGCTATTGTTTTGTGTTCTCCTTCCTTTAAAACTGTCCACTGTATGTGGACAGAAAGTATAAATATATAAGAAAAACTTGAAAATTCGTAACATACAGGAGATACTGAAATATAAATGTGTTGATTTCCATCATTTCACTACTACTGATGAATAATGCACATTCTATTGAAAATAAGTATTTTCTGTTGGCTGTTTTTGAGATCTCATATCCTTGGATTTGTTTAGATTTGTACCATGAAATATAGATAAGGGTTTGGTTTTGTTTGTTTTTGGTTTTTTTCCAGTTATTAACAATTCCTTACTTGGAAGCTGAGGGTTGTGTGAAATACAATGAAAATAAATTAAAAAAAAAAAAGTAGACTGATAGCTGTTCAAAACTGCTTATGCTAAAACAACCAATTTGTATGATTTGCAGTATATTTCAATGTAAATACATTCAGAGCCCAATGTTGTAAATCTTGGTGTGATTTCTAAACACTTTGAAAACATGGTCTCCTGCTCTGTAGTCAGATATCACCCTTTGCACAAGCTTCTGTTATGGAGGCACCTATGCTATGACAGCTTTGCAGCTCTAATTTCTGTTTACAAATTCACATTACAGCTAAGTAATTAATTAAAGTTGGATTTTATTTTCTTAAGTAGAAGGCAAAGGGACCCATCTGCAGATGTTGAGGCACTATCAAAAGAAGTAGCCAAATGTGACAGTTCTTATTTTTAAAAACAGCAGTTATTTTAGGAATTCATCTAATCTGGGAGTGATATGCAGTCCCTGATCTTGTTTTCCTAAAAATACATTAGCCAAGAGCTTACTTGCCAAGTAAGTTCTGATTATCAAGTACTGGGAAAAATAAGAGCTCTTTAGCTCAAAAACTGATACTCACAGAAATCTGTGACATATCTGAGAGAAAAAGATGGTACATCCTTAAATTCACAGAATATTCTGAGATGGAAGGGACCCACAAAGATTATCAAGTTCAACTCTTAAGTGAATGGCCCTTATGGGAATTGAATGCACAACGTTGGAATTATTAGTGCCATGCTCCAAGCAATTAAGCCAACCCACAGTCCCAATGAAAACAATCACACAAATCTTTAAAAAAAATGCCTTTAAAGTCCCGAATGTATTTGCTTTTACTGTGGATGATGCCTGAAAAATATGAGAGAAAACCCCCCAGGCATCATGGGAAGATTCTGGATATACCGCCAGTGTTTTAATTTGTTGGCTACAGTTTGGGTCTGCCTTCTGCAACCCAAAGAGATTTGACTCCTTGATATCAAGTATAGCTATTCTTTAAATTTGGAAGTCTTTGATTTCTTTTTTTACCATTCACTCCCTTTTCTCCATGGCAACAGTCACATCTGTGTAAAAACAGGAAAATATCATAATATTCAAAATACACTTGTTTTGAATACTCTCATTTTGAATACTCTCAAAAACTGAGCCTGTTTTTTTCCCATCCTTTGGCATTCTACATTTTAGAATCCTTATGGGTCTCACCAAAGGAGTTTCCATGGATTTCTAAAGCTGGCAGGTGATGTATCTACTCGATAACTCATAATTTTATAAATTCCAGTAACTCAAGCTTACATGAACTGAAGAAACAAGTAAAAGTAAAGGAAAAATAATAGCTTTCAAAGAGCATTTTATTTACATATTACTCAAACTGCATAATTTTCTTTGACATGTCTTAAATGGACAGAGAACAATTTTATATTGAGCAGAACTTGATTAGTGAATTATACAGGGCAGTTTACATACATACATCAGTGAAAAAATAAATGGAATTTAATTTTTAAAATAACTTCACATTTTCCTTAAAATTTTGCTTTTCAGAGTATGAAACCAGTTGTTCTATAGGAGAAACCCATAAATGTTACATATATAAGAAAAAGTTAACTTGGAAACTTGTTTTCAAGAAATACATTAAAAATATATTTTATGTTAGTATATTCAGAGGAGCCTATAAAATGAAATCCAGAAAACTCAAATAAATAAATAAATTCCTGAAATATATATATCAACACTGAACAGAATTTTAGAGAAGTTACTCATGCATTGTTCCACTTCTCAGTTTTTATAAAATTGAGTTGTCTGAAGTATTAGGAAAATACTGATTTAATATACATTTTACCATAACAAAGCCTGTATAATAGTGCATAAATGAGTATGAAGGATTGAGTTAGCTATGGAAGGTGAAGAACATTTTAGGTCTCTTATTTGCTCTTCTCCTGTTTGCTTCAGTAGATAGACTTTATACAGTATATATACATTTTGATGAAGTAGAAAAAATTGACTTGGAAAATGATGTAAATATTCACTGCCTTTTTTTAGTAAATGAAATGGCATTTGGCAAGTGTAATCAATTTATGATTAATGAAATTTCAATTGTACAATCTAGTAAATCTAAATTCAACATTCAACAAAACATCAGAGCTTTGACATTCATGCAGATGAATGTGGAAATCTAAAATGTTGAGAAGAAAATGTTGAATTGTTTCTCATGCATGCATTTCACGTCAGCTTCCCATTTTTTTTTCCCTACTGTACTCTTTTTGCTTGATATTAAAAATATACTTTCTAGAAGGGTCAGTGAAAAAAGGCTTCAAGGGAGAGATTTTAAATTTAGAAATCAGACTTTTGGTCAAATTTTTCCCTGGGGAAAGACTGTTGAATTATTAGGACTGCATTATGGCAGAAGTTATCTAAATATCTAAAGGAAAGGAAAAAAATATCTTCTCATGGGACAGTACAACAGATAAATTGACAGCTAAAATAAGGTATTTTTTCTTACAGTTATAGTTGCTGCAGTACTGAAAGGAAAAGATGAGTTATGTCTCCCACCTTGACAAGAAACTGTTCCTATCCTTAGAAAATAGCAGCTATTAGAGGTCTATCCTTAGATCTTTGTCCCTTAGTTGTCCCCAAATAGACCACCTCTTAGTTACAGTATGATAAAACAAGGAAAATGCAGAAGAAATGGTTTCAGCAAAGGGTAAGGAAAGATGAGATCTATATTCCATTATTGGACACTGGCAGAATAAAAGAAGGAATGGAAAACACACTTTAAAATATCTGAAATCTCTAGATCAGAATTTTTTTTCTTTAAAAGGATAAAATGATGGTAAGAGGAAAAGTAAATAGCGATATCAATTTACTTAGAGAATAAAAACAGGAAGTCAGCCCCGTCACTGTATTTAGAAGCCAGAGATACTGAGAATAAAGAGGCAGAAGAGTACAGTGTGTTTGGTGAATATCTCAGCACAAAACTTATATTGGAGCAAAACAATTTCACATATACTGTAAAGTATGTAAAGAATTCATATATTGAAGCAAATTCGCACAATCAGTTAATAAATATATGCAAACAATGGAGAAGTATAGAAACCTCATGATCGGATTAAGAATGGGATTGCAAATTAAATATTTAATATATGAGCTCAAACAAACATCCGTTTCATAAAATGGAAACAAAACCAAAAATTGTAGCTATGACACTATGTTTCTGTCCCAAAGGATGCTTCATTAATTTCACTTTCCTCACTTAGCTTTGTGTCTTGCAAAATTTAATGATCATGCTGAAAATATTAAATAATTCATTTCTTGTTATGAATTACTGAACTAATTTTTTTCCAATTATTAGAAAGTTGTTAAATACTGCTATCAAAACTTTAATAACTTACTTTGAAACTTCTCAAAGATAGCTCAAGTAGTTCAGAAACAATCTATACGGCTTATACTTTGTAAGAGGATGTATAAAATGCATTTCAAAACAAATTAAGCTTGTTGAAATAAATAATTTTTAATTATTGTTTTGTAAAACTATTTTCTTGCATATAATGAGCTCATTTTAACTTTTTTTTTTTTTGTGGCTCCATGGAAAACTTTAGTCCTGTCTCCACTCTGCAGTGAAGTAAGACATTTCTTTTTGAGTGTGGGGGTGCATTCCACTACTATGATAGCCTTAATTTTTAAAGAACACTCCACGTCATCCCTTTTTCTTCCCTAATGAATCTTAATTTATTTCATTGTAGGTATACTGTAAATTTACCTGTCACTAATTCTGGAACCCTCGTAGATGTATAAAAAATATTCTGTGAGCTATAAGAAGTATCCTTTTAAAAAAATTATAGTAATGGAAAGACTTATATGTGTGTAAATCCATACCAAATGTGTGGAATAAAACTTGAGTTGAATCACGACAAGTTTGATATAGTGATGATTCTCTATACCCAGTTTGGATTCCTTTTTGTTCAGCTCTCATGCAATTTCATTTTAATTTATTTTAGTGACTTATGATGTATCACGACCAAGTAAACATCAGAAGAAGAGAAAAAAACCACAACAAAACAACAACAAACCCAAAAAATATAGGAGGGTGAAAGATTGTTCAGTAACAGTGGAAAGACACTGATTATGTTCTCATGAATAAATGGAATTATGAGATTCCAGTTATTGTTGATTCACCTACATTAAAATGTCAGCTATCCTGAGGAAGAATTCCCCCACTGTCTCTGAATTCAGACAAAAAGGAAATGCACTAGCTTTAACTCCTTCAGGAGAGAAGTTAGCTTCATAGACTCATAGTAAGATTACACAGAGGTAATGCTTCAACCAAAATAAGTATGGCTTGTAAAATGTCTGTTCAATCTGCTGTAACTAGTACAAGCAGTATAAGTATAGTCTATAAGGAATAAGTATGTCTAGACTTTGTAAGTAGGAATTTTTGAGCCACCTCTCCTTACTCTGAGAATTATGAAATAGTTAATGAGGGTGAGGGACAGTATTAGCTAGAATGTGAAGACAATGAATTTGTCTACTGGTTGTGCACAGATGAAGTGGACAGGTGTGGCTGGAGAATGGCCAGGTAGAAAGGGATTTGGGAGTGCTGGTTAATAGGAGACTGAATATGAGCCAGGAGTGTGCCTAGGTGGCCAAGAAGGCCAATGGTATCCTGGCCTGCATCAAGAATAGTGTTGCCAGTAGGACCAGGGAAGTTATTCTTACTTTGTACTTGGCACTGCTTAGGCCACAGCTCAAGTACTGTGTCCAGTTCTGGGCCCCTCAGTTTAAGAAGGATGTTGAGTTGCTGGAACGTGTCCAGAGAAGGGCAACGAGGATGGTGAAGGAGCTGGAGCACAAGCCCTATGAGGAACGGCTGAGGGAGCTGGGGTTGTTCAGCCTGGAGAAGAGGAGGCTCAGGGGTGACCTTATCGCTGTCTATAACTACCTGAAAGGAGGCTGTAGTCAGGCGGGGGTCGGTCTCTTCTCTCAGGCTCCCAGTGACAGGACGAGAGGACACAGTCTCAGGCTGCATCAGGGAAGGCTTACGTTGGATATCAGGAGAAACTTTTTCAGAGTGAGAGTGATTTCCCATTGGAATGGGCTTCCCAGGGAGGTGGTGGAGTCACCATCTCTGGATGTGTTTCAGGATAGGTTGGATGATGAACTTAGTTGCATGGTTTAGACGGTTTAGATTGCTTAGATGGGTTAGATTGTTTAGATGTTAGACTGGTGTTGGATAGGTTGTTAAGCTAGGTAAAGGTTGGACTTGATGATCTCTATGGTCTTTTCCAACCTTGTTAATTCTGTGTAATTCTATGTAAAATCAGGACAAAACCACATAGTTTTCCACCCAGGTTACATTATAGAGAAGCTGTCATACGAGCTTGCATACAAGGAAATAATCCTTGTATACTGTGAATATGTTTAAAGGATGACAAAGCTGAATTCCAGTTCAAAACAGGCAAAACAGTGTCAAATTCAGTTCGCTGTCCTGTATTCACAAAACCGAATTCTTTTGGAACCTGATAATTACCTGAAAAATTACCTTGCTATCAGGCCTGAATCCCCTCCTAGTTCAAATATTATTTTACTCTGTTAAAAATCTGAAGGTTAATTTGAGGTATTTCAATGGTAAAACAAACTTCCATACAGTTTTAAAAGTTTAGAACACGTTTCTCAGATAAAACATTAAACTGCTGAATCATTTGTGATTTATGATCACTTTTTCTTGGCTTTGTTTTTCAGTCAAATTCACTTATTCTCTTCCTATCAGTGATTTAAAAGTATGCAAGTTTTAATAGAAGTCTATAATTGGTACCCTTACTGTCAAGGAATCACTTCAAAGTAATGTTCCTATTAGATGAATATGCTTTGCTACATTTCAGAATAGAGCAAAATCTACTGCTTATTGCCTATAAATATACTTTCTGTAGGGATTTCTCCCCTTTCATATGGTAAAAGAAAAACACTATTTCTAATTCTCAGTGATCTTCTATTTTATTCTCTCATTACAACAGATGAGAAAGAAAGGAGATTTTGTTTTAAAATATTTGAAAAAGTAAAATTGATCACATAACATCTAAGTTGCTGTACAACTGAGAACAAGGAAAACAATTTTTTTTAAACTCAACCTGAAAACATACTATACAATCATGAAAAAAGTGACTATATTAATTCTTCAGAAAAAATACTCAACTTTGCAAGAGTTCTCAATATCTCAAGAACAGTAAAAAAAAGAGATGAAATAAGGACTGAATTGATATTTTTGAGAATAAAGATAGAATAATGTAACTTTCAATATCCAAGTATGCTCTAAAACCTGCAGTAAAATTTTAAAAATTTGTACTTGAGGAGGCATTACTGGTCCTCATGCAATGTGGAAATATCTTCATACCTGTGATTCTTCTGTATTATAAATTATTTTACTCAGTTGAAAATGATGTCAAAACATTTAGAATAGGCATAACCAATTCAAAACTTCTCTATCTGGATGCTTTCAAAATCCTTTGGGATTGGGTTAACTTTCTTCAGCTTAGCAATTGTACTAGAAACAGATGTTAATTCTTCCACCAAGTTACACCAGTTACTGGACAGCCTCAGGGCCATACCATCTGACATTCATGATTTGGTCAGAATGTGGTTTTTTTATCCCACTCATAGGACACCCACTTTCATCAGCAGGTAAACAATTAGTAAAATTTGCCTTAGGAAACATTACTTGAATATTTTCAGCTTTGCAAACTAAACTATTAGAACAGTTTCAAGGACCTGACTGTTTTTAGTCACTATTATACTCTGTGTTATGTTCATAATTTATTAAGAATGAAGCTTTGTATGTTCACATCAAGATTAGCCAATGTCAATAAACAGAGGACAAAGCTGAAGCATATAGTTCCCAATAATTCAGCACTTTGATGACTAAACAGATGTGAAACTGCTAATTATGCAGTGTAAGTTTCCATGAAAAACAGCTGCAAATGACTAATTCTGCTTGAGGTCAGAAATGAATAAATAGCTTAGCAATGCCATGCACAGCACAAAAGAATCCGTCCTTCACTAGACACTAAATAAAAGAGAAAGCTGAATAAAAAAACAATTTTAATACTTTGTTTTCCTCTGTCAAAATAGAGTACTGTAAGAATTCCTCTTTTAACACATAACAAGGTTGGTCAAGGAGTGAACAACAAATATTTAAACAGTCCATTCCCTATATATGATTTTGTTTTGTTGAGATTCTAGAAGAAAGACCTGATTCTGAAAATAATTGTGCCTGGGTTTAGAACATTCATTAAACTTTGCATAAAACAAAATGCATGCTTTTGAAATTTTACACTGTTAACCAAGAAGTGAATTCTTCTGCCCTCCAGACAGATAGTCACTTAAGTATTATGAATGCTCTAATTTTTAATGAGATTGTCTGAAAATTTCCTTAAAATCATTTTTGGAAATACTCACTTTATACGAGGGGAAACCTTGGAACAATTGCACCAATAGTCCTAAAGCAGCCCATCATCTTGAAAATGTGTGAGTCTAAACAATAACAAAGGCTCACTGTTTAGGAAACAAATTGGCTAAATTGTGAAGTCGAATACTCTAAAATATCTGACATATTTTAGATTTATTTCCAAAATGTTTTCTCACTTCTTTCCCTTTTTATTCTTCCTTCCTGTCTTCCCACATAGTTTACAGCTGTAATACCATCTTTATTTCTGTTTATGGGAGAAGCCAGAATGTTTTTGAAAATTTCTGACAACACTGAAAATGCATATATGTGGGCATTTAGAGGTGATCCAGTGAGTTTCTCCTTTACAAAATGAAAAGGTCCATCTCTAGACAGGAACAGCAACATTTACAATCAGCTGTGAAAACAGTTCTCTGTTTCATGCTGTATCATTTTGTTCTTTTCCTTTAGTATTTATGGTATATTTTAGTGTATTTAGGTGGTCTGCTCTTAACAGAAGAGAATCTTCTCAATAGAACTGCTCGATATCCCACCTACTCTTCTATATCCTTTATATGCAACATAGAAATATTTTGTCACTATGAGAAAATGGCAAGGTTTTCACATCAATGTAACAAAGCACAGTGTTTTCTATACACAATCCTATGAGAAAGAATGCAGTGAATTTACAGAAAACTTGACAAGAAATTGAGAACAGGAATGAAAGCAAAACTGGCAATACTCTAGAAGAGTGAGACATACTAAAAAGAATGCATAAAACTTGAAGAAAAAGAAGAGTAATGTAAGCAGTGGCACTACAAAGGTATTCGACAATTTTAGCTACTCTAAAATCCTTGGATTTCCACTTCCTGAAATGTAGTTGTCAACATATGTCCCCTTTTATCTCCATAAGACTCAATCACTTTATTAAATGAAGGGCTGTTATACTTGAATGCTCTGCCAGGAATACCTTGGGGGTTTTGTTGTTCTTGGGGGATTTTGGTGGATTTGGTTTGTTGTTTTGTTTGTTTACTTGAAGAAGGACTATAGAAATATAGAATGACATATTATTTTTCAATTAAAATCCAAAGTTATTTTGATACTAATATTAAATGCTTTGGACAATGGCTCAAAAGAACACTGTCAATAAAAGGTGAAATAAATGTGATAAATACCAAAACATAGCAAAGTAGGGACTACCTGCATAGATAAGCTTGTATACAACTTTAACATCACTGAAAACTAAATCAGTTACTATATGCAGTCTGTTGTCTAGAAGAAAATCCTAAAAAAAATTTTGTTAAGAGCATATAGAAAATTTCCTTTATCTGATCTTTGGCTTTATACCATGTCAGTGGAAACTAAAACCAGTCCTATAAGCACACTTTTCTAGATGTTAAGGTTATTATCAAGGACGTGGGTTGGTTGTCTGATCACAGAGGGGCTTTTGCCCCACCATCTAAAATCCATCTTTCTGTAGCTGGAAAGTGAGACAGAGACTCTAAGGGAGATCCAGTTGGGGCTAGTGACTGGAGATTTAATATGATTTCCTAAATTATGAGAAATAACAGCAGATGTCCTTGTGTTGGCTGGCAATCAAATCTGGTGCTGACAACAAAACATCTCCTTCTGAAAGTTTTCATCTCTTTCAACAAAGTAACATTTCAAGTCCAATCTGCGGTCCAAGCTATCATTTTCTGGCATGATACATGGTTGCACACGTTTCCTTTTGATAAAGAAAAATTTCATCAGCCATCCTTTCCCTCCCTCACAATTTTGAGCATGTCCAATATATGGACGCAACAAGGAACAGGCCACAATTTCTTCTTGAAATTTCAGAGTGACCAGCTGATTTTTAACAAACCACTGAAAGCATCATGCAGACCTGCTCTTTTGTTCTGCTCTTAACTTCAAGTTCTTCTAATTAAAAAAAAAAATAAAAATAAAAAAGATTATGTAGCATAACAGCTCTTCCTGACCACAGCAAGATGTCTTCGTCACCACAGGCTAAGAGAAAGATGATGACATATAGCTCCAGGATTCACCTAAAGACAAATCTTTGTCTCGCTCGAATGTCATTCATTATTTTGATAGCCTGCAGGAGAACATAATTTCTTGCACCGGAAGCTTGAAAAGCATACATAAAATCAGCAAACCCATTTGCTGTCAGCATTTATGTAATGAACAATGAAAGAAATTCCTGAAGGTAAGCAGATTACTGATAATGCTAAATGAGGAGTGAAAAAAAAAAAATATGAAGAATGAAAGACTGTAATGCAGGACTTAGATATAGAAAACATTTCACTCCAAAACAAGAGATTTACTGTTTGTTACTCTTTTTTTTCTAATCTAACACCATCAAATCCTTCAACTCTTATCTGTCTTTGAGAATTAGCTGCGACTCTTACAGACTTTGTCATTGGACTTAGAGGAAAAATGACTTGCAAGATTAACAGGACTGGAAAAATGAACATCTGTCGGCAAAAAGAACAGCTGCTTGGCTGAGTTGCATGATGAGTAATCCCTTACTAAACATTTTCTTCATAAGTAGGTTTCATTGTAATTAATAGAATCTATTTACTGTTTACCGACTTAGGAATTTTAACTAGAATTAAAAAAAACACCAAAACCCAAACAAACAAATAACCACCAAACATCACAAAAGAATTCACCAAACAAAAACTCCCAGGGATATAATTTTCTATATCTGAGTACTGTATTGCAGTCTTTGGGAAATGTGTTGATTTTTCTGTCCTAAACTTGCCATTATGTATCTTATATAAGTTTATTAAATGCCCAGTCTGAGCTGCAAATTACTAATTTCCTTCAACTTCTAAAAGCCTTGCTTTCCACATGGTGCGTAGTCCTGAAATTAACAGAATCATGTAAGTGGCAATTCATATTGCAATGGTAGTTGGATTTTTCAATATTCAGGTAAAGCCCAAATGAGCACAGAGAAACTGTATCATTGATAACAACGTGATTACGTTACAGATCATACCCTCCTTATGTATTAACAATTCTTCCTCCTCCCATCAAGCAAAAGCATAGTGCCACTTTTTGGAAATCTAATAGAATATCTCATATGGATGGCTTTTGGCTGCTAGCCATCATCCGTATTGATATAAGATGATTTAGCATGGGATACCTCAAGCTACCATAGCAGGTAGCAATATCAAGTGGCAACAGATTCAGCCCAAACTAGTTTAGATCCGTGGGCAGTCTGGGAACTACAGGCTGCTCAAATCTCTTTTACTTTTCAAATCTATGGGACTTGTTCCATAACTTTTACTGCTCTCAGAAGCAATGCCTCATGGCTTCGTGTCTCGACGCATGATATTGACCAGAATCAACTGGCACAAATCAGGAATTTTTCAATGAGAATATTTGTCAGAACAAATTAATTTGTTGGAACATTTTTTCAGAAATACTCCAACATCAGGAAAACTTTAATTCCTGTGTAATGATTCTCTGTATAATGCCTCGTAAATAAGAATGAATCTCTTCAAAATAACTAATTAAGCAGTTTATGCCCTCAATTAATTAAATTGTTGGTTTTGAGGGGAAAAAATAAATTGGTAAGGGTAGGGGGGGAAATAAACTGGTAAGGCACTTACATCCATGATGCTCTTATTACTAGATTCTTTACAGTTTTATTTATGGATGTCTTTTTTATTTCAGTCAAGTGAAAATAATGTATCTTTCTTTTCTGTTTCATCTAAATGTCATGGATTTAGAAAATCCTTTTTCATTCCATTATAGTTGGAAAATTCTTGAGTTTATTTAGAGAAGGATAACATCTTTTTTTATTGGTTTGGCCATACTCTGGGAAAAGATTTTTACATTAGTGGGTATTTATATAATACCATGTATCTTTAACTTCAAAACAATTTTTTTAATTGCCTGTGTAAAAATATGTGTATACAAATTACAGAATTGTGCATTTTTAATTAGGATTTATAAAGATAAAATTAAATGCTCAGACTCATTTAAGAAAGACATACACATCTGCTTTTCAAGTTACAGCATATATTTGCTAATAAGTCTTTGGAGATAATCAAATTATTTGTTGCACCTGAAACTGGGAGAAAAGTCCTAGTTGCTTGAGATTCCTCACTTTGATCTGTCCAGACAACTTGTACTGATGTGATCGAGAATAATGTGCAAAAATCCCTATCACAATGAGACACTTGGGTGAAAAGTGCTGTACACACATGGAAAGTCCTGAGATTTTACAATCCAAGTAATAAATCCGTATCTTAAATCCCAGTGATAATGAAAAAGAAATCTAGTTCCAAAAGGCTCATGGTATATCTATGCACACCATTTTCCAGTATGTCTATTCACCAAAAAGGTAATAATGATTTGGCTCAGTTGACTTGAATAGACTCAAAACTGTCGAGAAAGATGAATTCATTTTCACTCTAGGTACAACTATTCAGGTTTCCTGTACTGTATTAAAGTCTTACATTCAGAGCAATGGTCACAGGCCCAAGAATATCTGCTTTTTAAACCTGTCAGAGAAGGAGATGTTGAGAGAATGGAGAGGAAATTAATCATATTTTCTACATTATATCTTTTTCTCTATAAGTGGGCAATATAGTCAAAATTAGACTCTCTTGCAGTTGAAGGGCTTTGGCTTTCCTAAAACAAACAAAAAAACAAACAAACAATAAAGCCAAGCAATGAAAATGTATACATAGTGATGGATGGTTTTAACTTCCTAATTAACAAATCTTGGTGCAAATTTAAAAGGAATTCTATTTTCCCATACAGCTGTGCAAGTGACCAATTGTTTGATGGTCAAGATTTATCCAAAATACAACAAATTTTATTTCATGTCACTCTTCTGCTCCACACCTGCATTTTTCATCTCATTTCTTTTCATCAGTAATAACAATATTGCAATTATAAGAATTTAATGCTTTTTCTGGTCATATTTGAAATTTCAATTTCCTTTGCCCTGAAACTACAGTAACTATAAGCCTGACATTCAAAACTTGGAAGTCCAGTACTGCAGCTTTTAATGAAAGCTCTGTATGTTGGCCCTTAGTTTTAGAGCTTTTAAGCAAGTGCTTAACATTGCAATATCCATCTATCATACATAAGACCTGGCAGCTGGAAAATGTGTTTCAAAGGCAGTAGCTGTAAATATTTGCTAAAAGATCTTCAGAAGACATTGTCAAAAGTTTTAAGGAACCAGATCTTATTCTCAGCTCTGATTTAGGCAGGACTATGTGAGAATATGATGAAAATATGCTATCAGAATTCAACCCAAATGAGCAGTGTAGGAGAAAAATAACTGAAGAACTTTGACACGAGCTTTTTAATATAGCATTAAAATGTATTGGATATACACCAGAGCTGTCCAGCAGACCTTATTGGATCCATTTGTAAGTTCAGAATTTTATAAGAGACATAAAACATAAGCACCATTATGCAGTACTTTATGTTTGCAACTCTTAAGCACAAACTCTGCAGCACCTCCATGAATTAGGTGAAGAGTATCAGTGGAAAAATCCCACTAACAACAGCAATGTTAGGGTTTGGGGGGTGTCAGGTTTCAAGGGGTTTGGGGGTTTTGAGTGGTTTCGGGGGAAGGGGAGGGTGTTTGAAGGCCATTTGGGATTGTTTACCTGTTGTCCATTTGTAAAGCTGTTTTTTTAAGAAATCTGAGGGAAAGCCAAAAGTCTGGAAAATCTGCGGAGATTCCTCTCCTGCCTTCACTCTCTGCACTGGGGCTGGGGCTCCGCCTGGGCCGGCTGGGGACCGGGGGAGGTCACTGCTCCTGCCGCTCTCTCCCGGGGCCGGGGGAGGGCGGGGGGCTGCTCCCGGCGGGGGCTGCTCCCGGCTGTCCCCACCGTGGTTTCCTCGGGTTGGGCTAGGACCAGGGCGGCCCTTGCTCCTACCGGATCTCTCCCGGGGCCGGGGGAAAGCGGGGACTGCTCCCAGTTGTCCCCAGACCCCGCAGTTTCCCCGGCCCGGGTTGGGACCAGGACAGCCCTCACTCCTGCCCGCTCCCTCCCGGGGCCGGGGGAGGGCTGCTCCCGGCTGTCTTCCCCCCCAACCTCCCCCTGCGGTTTCCCGGGGCCGGGCTGGGACAGGGGCAGCTCTTGCCCCAGCACGGCTGTGCTGCGGCAGGCACTGTCAGCCCTGCGCCGCCGGCGGGGAGCGCGGCTCTGGGCGGTTCCCGGGCGGTACCAATCCCGTTACCTGCGGTGTGTCAGAACTTTTTCTAGTTTTCCTAATTTAAGATTTTTAAATGAAATGAAATAAAATCCATCTAACAACTTGACCTGCAGCAAACCCCGTCCTTACTTCTACGTTTCACAAATTTCCCCATAGGTAATAGCTGTGTACCACAAATGTCCTTATTTGTATCTCTGTTAAGGCTTTTACAAATTACAAGGTTTCTTTTAAAACTCACTTTACAGTTAAGCATAATTATGGCACAATGATCACGCTAATATGACTTTATAAGCTGACAATTTAAAGTGAGAGGTTTTAGTTTATACTTCTGTCATATATTTTTAAATTGAAATGCTTAAACATCATTCAGAATAAATAAGACCAGTAAAATCTCATAGGAAAAAAATGCATCCAGTCTGGCAGGGAAAAGGAGTATGGTATTAGCAGAGTAGTGAGGGAATGGGAAACAATTCAACATCAACATACTAATGGTAGAATAGGTAAGAGCCCTACATACTTTTCTTTTGGATAATGTTTTACTTTGACTCAGAACTCTTTTACATGTTCTGTATTAGATGTTTTTCTTCTACCTTGTGTTTCATTGCTCTCATCTCTCTCCTTCATACCCAAATAACTTCTCTGACTACTTCCAAACCAATACATCCTGAAGTTTGTAGGACACCAAACTGTTGTTGTTCACAGCTAGAATCCTTTTCTTTGAGCTAATATTTTTTCACAGTTATTAAGCACAAATTACATTTTTCAATAAAAAGATAATTATTGCTCTGAATAGGTTTTTATTTCAAAGATATGTTTTCAGTATTAATTTGAAGATCTTCCAGAGTATCTATGATAATAACGTTTCCCACAGGCACTCAGAATAAAATGTCTAATTAAAAAAAAAAAAACCCAACAAACAAAAAAACAGGGAAATAAAAGAAAATTCTGCTCTTCAATGGCGATATATGGAAAGTCAAAACTGTCACTGAAAATGAGACTCTCTGATTATAAAACACTGAAAAGACAACAACTGAAAAGAGGATTTTTCCCTTCCTCTCCTCAGTTTCCTTTAAAAATACAAAATTTGTTTCATAATTTACATTAACCTTCTAGAGTGATAATTAATATATAATAAATACAATACAATGTAAAATCAAAAAAAGTCAGGCTATATTTTAGTAGAGATCCAGTGATGAGCAGATCTGATACATACATAGAGCAAAAGGATTAGCTGTTATTTCTAACTCTTGTAAAGTGCATTATCCTACTCTGTCATGTAGGGAAAATTTAAAAAAAAAAAAAAAGAGAAAATGAAAAAAAAAAAAAAAAAAAGCCAGGGTGGGTTTCTGCTGTCTAAAGTTCCAAAGTTATTTTTGAATGAGAATTTAGCAGGTTTGAGACTCAAACTAAGATATTACAGAATACATGACATGAAAGAAATAATTTTGAGAGAATTCTGCTCTAAATGGTGACTTACTAGCAGAAGGAGATAAAAGGCATGAACACAATCAACATAAGTAGTAAAACCTTATGGATCACTTGCCAATAGGGTTGTGTGAGTAATTTCAACACCATTATTGGATTTGCAATGTTGGCTGCCTCCTGTGCAGCAGTCTTAAATGGGGAAGAGAATCCCTTTTGGAATATTTCCCTTGCACTAAAAGAGACATCATTCTGGTCTAAATGTGCACATTTACTTTTCTAAAATAAGAATACTCTATTATGGCTAGATAAATTCACTTAACCATATGTGCATGTAATTTTATTCTCCTTAAATACTACATGTTTCCCAATGCTTAAGAAGCAGGATAACCTCATGGAAGACTAAGTTATTCCATTTTGTGAAAAGTACTCTGCTTTTAAAGACTTTTTTTTTTTTTTTAACTTAGTTACAAGAAAAAGAAGTTCTGTATAACTTATATTCTCTAAAGACATATTTACTGACAGAATATTGCTTATAACTTGTTTATTTTCACCAAGGTCTTAGATGACCTTTCAAGCACTGGGCTGGCTGCCCAGGGAAGTGGTTGAATCACCATCCCTGAAGGTATTTAAAAGATGTGTCAATGTGGCATTTAAGGATATGGTTTACTAGTGAATTTGGGAGTATTGGACTTAATGATCTTAAAGGGTTTTTCCAAACTAAATGATTCTATGAAGTCCTGCACACATTCAGTATTACTGCTTCTTGGAAATAAGTACAAAGATAAACTATATCCTCAGATAGTAATTTCAAAATTGGCTTCATAAAATTGGAAGGAGGAGTGTAGGTTCCCTCCAGGCTTATGAATATATATGATTGTATGTGTAAATTTAAGATTAGTATTTTTACTATTCTGGACAACATAACATGCTTATCTTTCAAATAATTTATTGTTTAATGGCAATACAAACCAAATAGTAAGAAGGTAATGAACAAAATCCATATGACTAAAGTTTAAATAACAGATTCAGAAGACCTTAGGTCTAGGATTTTCAGGGAGAACTTGAATGTCATACAGTAAAATGTATTATGATTGGGAGAACACTAATAGTTCCATTTTTATTTAGAAAATTAGGAGAGACTGGATGAGATATAACCATATTTCAAATCAATTTGAGATGTGCAGTATTGCCTGTGTCTCTCTGGGGCTTCATGAAGTAAATGAGTTGCTGAAGATTGCATAAGACAGCAAACGACATGGGAAAGAACGGCTAACTTTTTGGCCCAAGTCTACATTTTAATACTGCTGGTAATTCCATTTCCATATCAATCTATTGTGAAACAGAAAAAGATATTACAACATCTAATGCTGTAAAGAAGCAGTAAGGCTTTTAGAAAATAGAAGAGGTTTTGCTCAGAAACAACTTTTGTGTCTGTGAGTGGCTACAAATAAAATATTTTATAGTAAAATATTCGATACACAAAGACATCAGAGTAGGTAAAATGGCTTGACTGTATCAGGTGCCTGCATGATCCAGTGGATGGCAAGATTCACTAATATATTCTTTTATGCTGCTTAAAATTTTCTCTCTTTAAAAATAGACATTATTTCATAAAGTCCCAATTGCTCTGAGGCCATCTGGGAGCCCAGGAGCTCTGAATAGCTCTCAGACAGGCTCACACTAACTAAAGCTCTGTGCTAGGATACCAGTATCTAGATCATCCAAAGATGTAGCTGACTGGGAACACCACCCTAAGCGTTCATGATTCCCTCTCTCACCATGACACATTCTTTTTCTGTTGCCAGCTGTGACAGCACTGTCCCAAATACTGTAACCTTTCTACAAGTCTGAGGTAGAATACAACCCCTTCTACTGTGGCTACTTAAGTCATTTTAGCATGCCCTCTACTGCATACACCTGCTGTAACAGAAAACTTAAAACAGGAATTTCCATATCTCTTTTGCTTTGCTGCCCTTTATCTGAACAGAAGAAAAATTATTATTTTTTTTTCATAGGATTGATATAAATACAACAAGAAAAAACAAACAAACAAACAAAATGTGATGTGTGTCATGTAGCACAAAACTTTCTATGAGTCTCTACAATCCATGTGTTTAAACAGGCATGAAACACTCCACTAGACCCTTTCTTACTCAGGAGAAGGCAGACTTTGATAAATAATATTTAATATGACATTTCCAACCTAATAAAGCAGTTGCAATTATCAACACCTTTTACGATCTTTATGAAAAGAGTAAATTCTACAGTAACTAAATTTTTAATATTTATTTCTTTATTAATTTATTTATTTATTGGATTATGGAAACATGTTGGAGATAGATACCAAGCAAAATATGGCTTTATGTTTTACAATCTGACCTCAGTTTCTATTGCTGATATTGCTATCTTTGCATATCATCTTTCAAAATCTAAAAGAAAGTACATATTTCTGGAAGAGTGAGTCAGGGAAAAAGCATTTTTATGAGATTGGTTCTTGCAGCTCATTGTAGTCATCATTAGAGAGGACTTAATAGACACATAATATTTTTATATATAACCATCACTATACACTATAACATCATGTCCATTTCCCTGACCCTATACTATTATTTTTATATCTTCTCCTTCTAATTCAGATTCACCCAGTCAATCAACTTGCATACCTGTCTAGACTCCTTTAACCACATGAATTCAAAACTAATACTTGGAGGAGGCAGAACATCAGAAGGGAATGAGAAGGGAATGCTTTCTCTCCCTGAGTAATTGCATGATGGGATTCTGGCCAAGTTGAACACAAATAATAGAAGAGATACCATTTTGCAGTGTCAGCCCACTAATAAATTGGAACAATGAAAGATTCTATTAAATCCATTTCTAAAAGTATGCAATTTCTGAGGCCTTGTACAAGTACATCCTCTAAACACAATAGTACAAGTTTGCAATCTCCATTGCCCTCCAAAGATTCTTTCTGAACAATAGTAATTTGTCTTTGGTTTTCTAGGACATACATTATGTGGTCACTTATTTTTTAATTGAAAGACAGACTAAGGGTCTTATCTACTGATTGTTCATTAATAAATTAATTATCAAATATAAATGTGTTGTTCATACAGAGTAAATGTTAGATGGAGCCCATAAAGTAGACCCTCATCCTGCTCTTGATGAGTTAAATGTCATAATTTTATGCTGGTCAATTACAGTGAGCATGATCCCCTGCAAATGTGTATTCATGTACTGTTCCTAGACATGTATTTACACAATGTTCAACACTGACTTGAAAAGCAGACATAATGTATTTAAAAGTGAAAAGGACAAACATTAAGTTCTATGGGAGTTTGAGGGGGCTGGGATCTCTGAGGGGTTGTCAAGGGGGGCTTCGGGTCTTGCGAGGGTACTTAGGCTTTGGGGGAGAGGAGGGAGGGTAAGAAGGGGCCACTTACCTGCCTAAGTAAAATCCTGTTTCCCTTAAAAAAAACCGGTCTCACTCTTGCGCACTCTCCCCGCAACTGGAGGTGGATGGGGCGGAGGGGGTTGCTCCCGGCGGGGGCTGCCCCCCATGCCCCTCTGTTCCCTGGGACCGAGCCAGGACCAAGAGAGCCCTCACTCCTGCCTGCTCTCCCCCCAGGTTGGGGGCAGTGGTGGCGCCTTCTCATTTCCCCGGGCCCCCCACAGGAGCATGGAGCCGGTGGTGATGGCAGCGGGGGCGCCCCGGGGACGGGGCAGCCGGTGCTGGTGCCACTCCCTGCACGATGTGGAGGCGGCAGCGCTCATGGACCTGGGGCCGTCTCACGCCATGCGGGATGCGCAGTAGTCCCTCGGTCCCAGCACGGGCGGCAGCCCAGAAGCACGGCCGCGAGACAGTCCCGGCATGCCCACAGCCACGCGGTGGGGCAGCGCAATGGTTGTGGTCCCGGCGACTCTTGGCTTGCAGGCAAAGACACACTGCGGGTGCCGGAGCCGACCCCAATGCAGCCACGGTCAGGAATATGAGCATGGCAGCTACTTGTGGACAGCGGCAAGGGGCCAGCACTGGCACCATACTGGCAATGGCTGCGCAGATGGGCGGCAGTCACTCCAGGGCATCCCCGAAATGCTACAGCCATGAAAATAAAGATGGGGCCTCGCCCCTGAGCACGTGGTTTTCGGCAGGAACCGCCATTCTGCCTAGAGTAAAAACGCCGGAAAAGAGGCTCGGCTCGGCCTTGCTGACCAATGGGGAGACAGTTTGGCCAGGAAGAAGATAGCGAGTTTCCTGCGAGAACTAGAGGGCTTCAAAAGCTGAACACAGAAGCCCTGCCCTCTCTTCAGCTTCCGGTCCAGGGGCGAAGCACACAGCTCCTCTCCTCTTCGGTCTCAGAGAGCCTCAAGGGCCCGGGGAGTGACACCAGCAGAGAGGGAGGGAGACAGACGGCTTCCCTACCCCTCCCCCTGTTTTCTCAGCTAGTCATCTAGCTGGAAGAGCAGTTCCCTTTTTGGTATTATTCCTTTTTTCCTTTTGTGTTTTCTGCGTGTCACGTGTTCCTCTGTGTAAATTTTGGGTCCCTGTGGGTTGTCCCTCCTTCCCTGTTATAAACCTCATGTAATAAACTGTTCCCCTGCTGCCAATTTTGTTCAGCCTTCCGTCATCTTTATTGTGCATGCCCCGTAGACGATAAAAAGTGATTCAAACCACCACAAGTTCAAATAACACTTACATACCTAGGATTTCATTTATATTTAGCTGATAGGCAGCAATATAATGTTTCCTTAGTTTAGTTCCCAAAAAAAGATAACGAAAGACTGGATGCTGGATAGATCATTTTTGTGTAAGATACCAGTGGCTGGTCTGTTCCGATCCTGCTGAAAAGTAGCAGGCAATCAATTACAAATTTGTCTGAGTCCCTGTCCTCTATTGACAGAACTGTGTCTGCCACTGTTAACATTGGCCAGGATGTGTGCTTCATTCATGCTTGGCTGTGCCTAGAATAGGTTCATATTTTCTTTAATCTCATATCACAATAACTTTCTGCAGGCAGATGCTAGAGTTGGTTACTTACCTCTAACCTTAACATTGCCATACTCTGCTGTGCAGAGGTGCATTCTACTTTAAATCTAATGGTTCCTGTACTTTATGCTAACAGAAGAATCAACCATACAACTAAGCTTCCTTTTCTGAAAATATCATGTCATCAGTGAGAGACACTAACTCTTAAATCTGAGATAAAGTCTTCCTGATAGAAGTCACAAATTACGCCAGGTTTATAAGTCTAAGTATGGCAGAGTAAAGGTGTTGAAATACAGGCAAATCATCGTAGCCAGAATTTGTCTCTTCCAAGACTTTTTACAGAACGTCTTATAGTATCCATCTTTAAGAGCTTATCCCCTGTGACTGGTATCTTTTATCAAGCTCATGTATAATCAACATTCGACAACACGATATGTTCACTATGTGTTATCATTAACCCTCTGGCTCAGTTCTGTTTGTGAAAACAGGTCTGACTAAGTGTAATCAGAAGCATTCTTTAACTGGTGTTAATTATATTGGTCATAAGCACTTCTAAGGTGTGTTTCCAAATACAGAAAAAAAATTAAAAACAGAAAGAAGTGGTCGAGACAGAAGAGAAGGAAACTTACTCCTTTGAAATGCAATCATATTTTATATAGACCTTGAGTACCCTAGAAGTACTTCATTGCAATCATAATTATGGTTTCACCTGCTATTTTTGTTATTCAGCCATCAATTTTTTATTGCCACCAGGTGACTAACTTAATCCTAAATGGACTCAGCCTTACTCATTAGCATCAATTTTTTTGTAGTCCATACATATAGTAGCATTTTTCTGACACAACCCCAAAAAACATAGTTGAATGAATAGGTTAGAATAAATAAATTCATATTTTTATTTATAAAACATTATATTTACCATGGGAAAGATAATTAGACTAGAATCCTCTGACTGCCCGTGATAACCAGAAAGTTGATGATTCAGCACATGAATAGAACAGAGCTGTCATGGTTACCTGAGCTACAGGTTGTCTACTTCATTGCAGTACATTTCAGTTGATCAGGTTTTTAAATGCATTAAAGAGAAATGAGCACTTAGTCACTGAGGTGATCAGGTGATCATCATAGTACACAGTGGGGTTTCCAAACTGAGGGAACCTCACAAGGAGCCAAGATATCCAGCAGGAAACCCCTGTTTTCATGACAGTGGCTGATGAGACATGGGCAGGGCCAAGAGTAAGGCCAGTTGTCTTCAGGGTACCCAGTCCCCGAACTGGATGTCAGGAATGTGGAGCAGAATGAAGCCCCCATAATCCAAGGAGAAATGGTCAGCAACATGTTGACTACTCCGACACACACAAGTCTATGGGACCAGTTGGAATATACCCAAGGGTACTGAAGAAGCTGATGGAAGTGCTCACTTGGGCTTTCTGTCATTTACCAGAAGTCCTGGCTAACTAGGGGTTAACTGGAGATTGCAAATGTGACGCCAATCTACAAGAAGGGCCAGAAGGAGGATCCAGGAAACTACAGGCCTGTTAGCTTTACCTTGATGCTGGGGAAGGTCATTAATCATCTTGTCACCATGTGCAGGACAACCAGGGATCAGGCCCAGCCAGAATGTGTCCACGGAAGGCGAGTCCTGCTTGATCAACCAGATCTCTTTCTATGAAAAGTAGACCCACTCAGGATATGAGGGAAAGGCTGTGGATGTTGTCTACCTGCACCTTAATATACTTTGACACAGTTTCCCACAGCATTCTCCTGGGAAAACTGGCTGTGCATGGCTGGAACAAGGGCGCTGTTTGTTGGGTTAAACTGGCTGAACAATCAAAGTTATTGAATGGTTAGGAATTGTGCCATATCCAGTTGATGAATGGTCACTAGTGAGGTTCAGTATTGGGGCCATTCCTGTTTAATATCTTTATCAATGATCTAGATTAGGGGTCCGAGTGCACCCTCAGTAAGTTCACAGATGACATGAAGTTGGGCAGGCGTGTTGATCTGCTGGAGGGCTGGAAGGTTCTGCAGAGAAATTCAGACAAATCTTTCTCAATGGGACAAGCCCTGTTGTATGAGGTTCAACAAGGCCAATACCAGCTTCTGCAATTGGATCACATCAACCCCATACAGTGCTATAGACTAGGGGAGAGTGACTGGAAAGCTGCCCAGTGGAAAAGGACCTGGGGTGCTGGTCAACAGCCATCTAAACATGAACTAGCAGTGTGCCCAGATGGCCAAGAAGGCCAATGTATCGGAAATAGTGTGGCCAGCAGGAGCAGGGCAGTGATCATCCTTCTGTGTTTGGCACTCCCTGCATTTGTGCAAAGCTACACCTCAAATCCTGTGTTCAGTTTTGGACTCCTCACTACAAGAAAGACATTGAAGTGCCGAAATGTGTCCAGAGAAAGACAACAAAGCTGGTGAATGGTTCGAAGCACAAAGCTTGTCAGGAACAGCTAAAGTGCTGCCTGAGCTGCAGGGGTACAACCTGTTTCTTCATGAACCTTTCTGCAGGCTGCAGGGATTCTCTGCTCTGGCACCTGGAGGACATTCTCCCTCTTCTTCTCTGTCTTGGGTGTCTGCAGGTCTGTTTCTATCACATCTTTCTTTCTCCTCTCTATCACAGCTGCCGCTAAGGTCTATTTTACCCTTTCTAAATAGAGTTTCCCAGAGGCACCCCACCCATGGCCTGTGGAGGGTGGATTGGAGTAGGCTTGGGAACAGGTTGTGCAGTGCAAAGCCACTCTGACCTCTCCTCACAGAGGTTGACCTGCATCTCCTTCTGACAGTGCCTTGTTATGGGAATAGATAGAATTTGTAATTTTCCTTCTTGTATGTGTTTTGATGTCTGTGTATTAACCAGACCTTTAAGGACTTTATAATCGTTATGTTACAGTTTTATAATATATAATCAGAAATCACAATAAAGTTACTGTAAATATCTAATGTTTCTGTATAAAATGTATTCTAAATTATTCCTGAAGAAGCAATGCATTCAATAGAAAATATTTTTAAACAAAACTTTTGGTTCCAAATTTTAAGAAGTATTTGGTCAAATACTAAGTATATCCCCACACAAATCAAATAATATGATATGTTTGGAGAGAAAAAGTGGTATATGAAGGGTGAAATAGAAGTCACTAAATGAGGCAGCTCAAGTGCTTTAACTGCCCTGATGAAGCACAAGGCAGTTTAGTGCTGAAATAAAATAAAAGAATGCCTCAAAGGATCATAGAATTCATTAAATAGTAAGTATGCTGTTAACTTCATATTACAGGTATCTCTTTCCCATTTTAATGTAAAATAATGTTATCAATATCACCTAAGACTGAGGTAACCAAAGAACGCAGTTACATCATCAAATTAGAAAACTGCAAATGTTGGTTAATTCCCTGTATAAAGAAAATCATTGAAGTTTTGATCATGACAAATAATTGTTATTACCCTATATTAACAGGTCCTGATCAAGAAAATATGTGCAGTCATAGTCCTAAATGTATGAAACGTAATCCTATATTCATAATGCAGGAGAATACTCATATTTAGTATAAGCTTTAGAAAAAAAATGAATTAGAAGAAATAAAAATCCTGGCATTAGCAATTATCAAACACATAACAATTCCAGCCTTAAAAAAGCACTATACTTCTGTTTCTTTGAGGTTTTTTACTTGGTTCCTTTTCTTTTGTTTGTTTTTCCTGCCCCTGTTAAAAATCATAGCAGGTAGACAGAAAGGATAGTATAGTTAAGATAAGTGTATAATAAACTCTCTCATCAAGTGTTTTTCTTAAGAAACTGCTTTAGGATAAGAAAAGGGATATTTACATGGCTTAAGAAATTGTGAAGAGATAATACAGAGTAGAGAATGGCCAGATGCAGAAAACGTGGATATGATCAGCAGAGACTCACAGGGATTTTAGTGCAATCAACTAGCTGTAATATATTGAAAAATGATCAGGGTGAGAGACAGGATGTGAAATTATGATATTCCCACTTGATACCAAATTTCTTAAGGAAGTAAAGACAAGGACTAGCTGTTAAGAACTGAAGAAGGTCATCACCATACTGAATGACTAAAAGGTAAAATAAATTCAACGTGAAGAGATGCATATTTGTCAAGGAAAAAAAAATAAATAGAATATTCAAAATGGGAAAGAATCCAAATAAGGCAGTAATACAGGAAGAATCATACTTCTACTTAATAAATTAAAGGTGTGGTTACATTTTCAATGCTCACAGTGGATTTTTCCAAGATTCACCCCATCTCAAAAAAGCATATTGTAAAATTGGAAAAGGACAATTGCGCTCATAGAAATGTTTCATATGAAGAATGGTTACATAGACTAGATTCTTCAGCCTGAAAAAGAAACGACTGAACAGATAATGATAGATATCTATAAAATAAATGAGTCATACAGAAATTGAATAGCAAATTACTATTCACTCTCTCCTCTAATGCACTAAGTAAAGCTAGGAGGTGTCAGGCTCAAAATTAAAGAACTTTATGTCTTCACTGAGTATTATAAAGTCATGAAATTTCTTGCTGCATGTTTACAGGCTTATAGGACTGTCCTGCTGGAATGGAGCTCAGGGAGTCTCTGGTCGAAACTCTTTCCTAAAGCAGAGTCAGATCTGTGGTCAGACTCACCAGATGAAGTCAAATATTTTAGAAGGAAATAATACTATGGACTATTACATCTACCCTCAACATCCTTTCCTCTCCTCGTCTCCCATCCCCAAGCCCTCTGTGGAAGCTCAGAATTGGTGGTAGGTAAAAGAATCTTCTAGAGATGCATTGCCCTGTTTTTGTTTTTCTGTCTTAGCCATGTGTTTTTGATGGAGACAAAAGATCTACTATATGGACCTTTTTCTGACCCGATATATCTTTCATGTTCTCATGGACAGACTAGTGGTCAGTATCATTCAATAGAGAAATTGTTAAACAAAAATTAACATTGTATGTCCCAAACAAAAACCTAAAAAGCTGTAAAGAAATACTAATGGCAAAGGGTTATATTATAAAGATTAAAGAATGCCCATAAGCACCAGGATACCATTGCCAGTTTTGACACCAAGCTCATTAGAGTTGTGCCTTAATTGTTACTGAGGCAGCATGCTGAAATAATTGTAAGTGCAGATTCACTTTTTTGCCATTTGAACTGCCTTCTTTCATTTTGGCACATTGCTTAGATCTGATTCTCTTCAGTATAATGTGAGGGTTGTAAGCAATTGAAAACAGTCACTCTGCTGCCAGAGTTTAAATAAGTATTAGCTTTTACAGTGATTTTTGCTCAGTGTGTCTATGGATTTAAAAATGGTGACTCTCTAACTAATGCCATTTTTCAAGGAGATAAAGATTGCTATGAATTGCTGAGTTTCAATTTTAATTTCTTCTAGAGCTCAACAATTCTCAAAAAGGGATCAATGGGTCAGCATATGTGTGTGTAATGATTATGACCATCTGTGACCTCAAACATAGGATATGAGTGAGTGAGGTAATACCTCTCAGCCAGGGATACCTCATTACAAGTCTTAGCCTGAAGGCAATCAGCAGTATGTGTGAGCACCTCAAAGAGTAAATGTATATTGCAATTTTAATGTTGGGCACTAACAGCAGCTAGAGTTCAAAATTCTGTAATTCTTATATTTAAACACTACAAATGTAACATTCACAAATTTATGCTAAGAATGCTGCAGTGCACTCAAAAGTCAGAAGATACTGCAAATATTTTTTATTATGTCCTAATTTTATACCGTTTCACAGAATTACACAGAATTACACAGAATTAATAAGGTTGGAAAAGACCATGGAGATCATCAAGTCCAACCTTTACCTAGGTTAACAACCTACCCAACATCAGTCTAACATCTATACCATCTAAACCATTTAAACCATCTAAACCATACCACTAAGTTCATCATCTAACCTATCCTTAAACACATCCAAGGACGGTGACTCCACCACCTCCCTGGGAAGCCCATTCCAGTGGGGGATCACTCTCACTGTGAAAAAGTTTCTCCTGATATCCAATCTAAACCTCCCCTGATGCAGCCT
>VXBA01000627.1:183872-199260 GCA_013399895.1 Serilophus lunatus
GAGCTGTGGCCTAACCAGTGCCAAATACAAGGGAAGGATAACTTCCCTGGTCCTACTGGCAACACTATTCTTGAGGCAGGCCAGGATGCCATTGGCCTTCTTGGCCACCTGGGCACACTGCTGACTCATATTCAGCTTCCTATCAACCAGCACCCCCAAGTCCCTCTCTGCCTGGGCATCCTCCAGCCACACTGACCCCAGCCTATAACTCTGCATGGGGTTATTGCGACCAAAGTGCAAAACCTGGCACTTGGATTTATTAAACCTCATGCTGTTGGACTCAGCCCATCTATCCAGCCTGTCAAGGTCTCTCTGCAGAGCCCTCCTTCCCTCTGGCAGATCGACACTCATTCCAAGCTTGGTGTCATCTGCAAACTTACTAATAACGGATTCCATCCCCTCATCCAGATCGTCAATAAAGGTGTTGAATAAAACCGGCCCCAACACTGAACCCTGAGTATCCTTGATTCATTCACAATGCCTTTTATACTCTGTACCATTCCTCCACAACATTTTTATCTTCATTATTCAGCATGTGGTCATATGCCTCGTTTGCTGAATATTATTCAAACTCTGGCTTGAAGGCAGAGTTAATTTTTTTGTATGCTTCTACAGTATTTATCACTGATACTACAGTCTGACACAAACAAATCACTTGATTTTTACAGTACCCCTGGAAAACAAAATATTATTTTCCTTTATACAGGAAAGAAGAGAAGGTCAGATGCACCTATTAATTTGGAGTTCCTATTGTGACATGTATTTTTATACCATCTGACATTATATGGCATTTTATCTATTTAATAAAAACCCCTGATTATGTTTGCTCCTTACTGCCCAGACTTTTAACACATCCAATCCTCAGACTCAGGAAATGAAGGGCAGATAGTTTGGTGACCTATAAGATGTTTGACCAACATGACCTTCCCATAACCATTAGATCTGAGGGCATTAAGGACAGTCTATTTTCCTACAGCACATTTAAACGTCTATGTATAAGACTATATATCTTTTCTATCTCTATGTTTCCTTATTTTGTATACAACTTTCTGAGGATGCAAAACAACATTCCTACAACCAACAGTTTCATTATACAGTTTTTGTTCCTATCTAGACATCATTCATTTTTTTCATATTTAGAGATCATTAATTGCACTATGTATATGTGACAATGAATTAATGATTGCAAACTAAAATACATTTACAAGAAGCTGAATGGTTGCAGAAAACTCAAATCCAACACTCTGGGGTTTGTTGTTATTGTTGGTGCAGAGTGGGGAGCAAAGATGGATTGAGAAACCACAGAATCAGAGAAATGTTGAGCCCACAAAATGCCTCTTGAGATCATCCAGTCCAACTCCCTTGCTGAAGCAGGGTCAGCTTGACCAAGTTGCTCAGGGCTGTGTCCAGTGGGGTTTTAGATATCTTCACAGACATCAGTAAGCAAAGTAAAACAGTTCAGAATGAATACCTGCTAATAACAGAAGAATGAAATCTAGTATTCTGGAAGAGAATCTCTTCGAGTTCTATATCATCTGCTCTTCTTCCTTGCCAAAATCCGGCTGCTGTCGTTGGTTTTTCTATTCTCGAGTTCATCAGATGATTGTTATACTGTATAGCTGAGGACTGCATAGAAGAATGCCTGTTCATTTCAGTCACTGCAGACTGGTTCAGGCTTGGAATAGCTTGGGTTGACTAGAGCTTTCATGGTATGTAGCAATCTGCTGCTCAGATACAGTCAGATACTCTTTGTCTTCTGTGCTGCCATTTTGGTCTTCATTTTAAGAACTATTTGCAGATTTTCAATTTAGAGGACTTGAAATAGCAACACAGCTATGATGCTGCCTGCCAGAGTTCTGTTTATTAGGATGGCTCCAGGTGATTTTTTTATGTTCTCAGGCATAATCTAAGGGTACCTGCATGTCTATTAGAGGGCAGAGCAAGATGGAATTATGTTGGAAGACTAGTCATGTCACAGGATCCTTCTGATCATAGAGTGTTCAGAGTAGATCCTAGGAGAAAGATATTCCTCTTATGTCTGGGAAGGAACTAGTGAATTTATTTGAGAAGTAAGCAACTAGTGTGCATTCATGCAACATGACCAAAAGGAAACCAGGGTGTGGAGCAAAAAGAGATTAAAAACTGAGTGTTGGACACAATTTTTCTTCCTTCAGAAAGGATTTCCAGTTTCTTCTTACCCTCCAGCTCCCCATACAATCTCCATACTTCTGGTCCAGTCAGTAAATTGTTCTTCCTATGTTTTGCAGTCCCCAAACCACTTCCCAATCTACTCTTTTTTTGTTTTGTTTTGTTTTTTTTTTTCCCCCCAGATAATTCCAGAAGTTCTGTCAAATTCCATGTGCTATGCAGGCACAAGGTTATCAGACCCCATTTCACTTTTAAAATCTTCAGTCAAAGGTTTTTTATTTCATTGTTTTTGTCAAGAAAAAAACATGCCCATCTCCACTACAAATTAAATTTGGCCATGATATTTTTCGAATGCTTAGCGTCAAATGGAGAAATAATATTTCTTCTGGTAGTTGCATCCAGCTCAGGTCAGAAACTGGAGCATGTGAGGTGTGAACTGGGTCTTAAGGGATTATAAGAGACTAAGAAACTTCTCCTGAAGCATGCAGAGCGGAATTGTTCAAAAGGTGGAATCTGGAACCATATGGTCAGATGTTTCCATAGATGTCAGCAAACCAAATCTGTCACAAAGGATAGTTTCATGCCCCAAAGGATGTACATTTTACCTCTATCCCCTGAAAGTTTCTGAAACTTTACATCTGACAAAAGGCATCTTGTCTCAACTTCTCCTTCACATATGGCAGAAGCCTACTTGTAAAGACCAGATACAATGTATGACAAAAAGATTTCTTTCAGACAAATATCTAGTCACTTAAATATAGATGGTGGTTGATAAAACTGTAAACAACTGAACACACTTTTTATACAGAGTCACATATCTTTGACACAGTAATTACATCCACTTAATTTGGTCATTCGATCAGATTCAACTCAGGTTTTAGTTTTGTTAAAATGGCAAAGGAATTCAAGTACTACATCATAGTTAGCAATAATTTCATATTGTTAAAAAAGAATATGAGAATATGTCAAGTAGATTCTGTATTCTGTCAGAAGTTCTACAAAACATGATTTTTATAGGTTTTAGACATCATTACTCTGTTGGAGATATAAGTTTGTTCTCTATGAACAGAACTCAACACCAGGATTAAATGTTTAAATCTTCTACAGCACACCTGGTTAGATATTTTGGAAATTATACTAGTGTCAGTCACTACACTCATACCATGTATTTTATTCAATAAAGATAGCCTTTTACAGTCAAATACAGTGAGACAACAGTTTCTAGCTTTTGCTTCTTTACGCTTTTATTATATTGCTAAAATGTTTCCTGAAGATTTGTTTTCTCTCCACTTAACCTATGCATAGTGAGTAGGAAGATGACAAAATGTAGCTTTGCTTTTCAGAAGAAGTAATTTATCTTTAGTTACTTACACTGTAGTTACAGATATGTTGGATAAATTAGGATGATTGATAACAGTGTTGAAGAGAGTTGTATTTATTAATAAATAAAGTACTAGTTCAAGGCATTCACTGATAGTGAAGTTGAGTATCCAAACTAGAAATATTTTTCCAGCTTGCCATAACCACGGTCATAAGATTCTTAATCACTGCAAGTATCAGCTGTCCATGCTGACTGGAAAAAGATGCTGAGGCTTGAATCTAATGATATTCATTTTCAGTTAAGTGGAAGAAACTTTCTGAGTGGCCAGGATCGAGCCAGTCTATTAACTCACTGCAGATTGCCTGGCAATATACCATATTGCCAGTGCTTTTGCTAAGGACCTGGGGATATGAGACAGCATGACTCATTGACAAAATTCTAGCAACATCTGCTTTGACTTACACATTGGGTATAGAAAATAGTGTTATTTTAACAGATTGGAATTGATCAACTGAGAAAGTCTGCACTGATAGGCCATTTGTGCCACAATATAATTAATTATAACCCTTTTCTGAATTATAAATATTTTAATAATTAGTACAGCAGCAATTAACAATAGTATAGATCATTTCTTGAAAAATGGAAAGCTTTATCAGTGTATTGTTGTACAGTGAGTCATTAGAGAAGCATCTTATTTACTACTTTAATGTTAAATCAAAATCAAATTTTGATAATAAATCAAGACTGGTGAAGATTCTATTCACAGAATCACAGAATCACAGAATAACTAGGTTGGAAGAAACCTCCAAGATCATCGAGTCCAATCCAATTTCTTCCTCTGATGAGATTAATCTTCTATCTCATTGAAAAATACTGCTTTCCTGCATTGAGCCAATGAAATTTTCATCTGAGGGGCCCATTTTTGCAGTCTTTCTCAGTTCTACACATTTTTCTGACTCCACTCAATTTTCTTATCTTCTGACAATGAGTAACATTAATAGATGAGGCAACTTCTTACCTGGAGAAAAGTAATACCTTAGCCAAGTTTCCCAAGGTATTCCACATTGTTAATTGTAAAAGTCATTGTCATAAACCATTAATGTTAATTTTCTAACACTGAAGAAATACGAACTGGAGGGCGAGGGGAAGATAAGAAAAATTCATTACAAAATTCTGTTCTTTTTGGAAGGGGTAAATAATATTTATAAGCAGTTAGTGCAAATAAGTATTATGCAGATCCTTAGTGGAGAACTAGAGGAGGATGCAATTATGCCATTTAACCAAGTCTACACTTTTTTAGATTATTTTAACTTGAGATTCAAGAAAAAAAACAACAAATACAATAGTGAAAAAGGTAAAATCAATAGTACTTTGTCTTCCATCTTCCCAGAAAGTGCTTTTCAGACACAATCTTAATACTACATGATTTACCACATATAAAGGAAATTAAAGGTAACTTGTGGTTGCTACACCATGAAACCAATTAGTTTTCCTGCTTATAATCCATTCAGGATATAAATTTCCCAGAATCATTGCAGGTTCTCTAATTTTATTGTCAATTTTGACTACATAAAAATTAAGAATAAATATTTAAGGTTATAAAATTTTTATAAGAGATAAAAAAGAGTACACTGGAATCATTTTGCATATTTTGTGCAGGCAAACACAGGCTTAAAGAACATAGTTTTAAAGAAAAAATATATGAGAATTATAAAGGTTAGGATACTTATGACATACTTGTTAGAATTTGCTTTGGAATTTATGAAGAATTATGCCATGCTGACATTTTTAAAACCAAGACGAGATATTTTTGAATATTTGCTTGTCTGAAATTACTGAAGCTTATGGAGACATTTCAAAGGATCTCTTAGTATATGTTTTGCTGATCAGTGACATCTCAGTAGTTCTGCTTGGTGTTAACTTATAAGAATTTCCATACGGAGATAGTAGCACACAGTTTACACATAAGAAATTAGAAAAGAAAAAAAAAAAAAAGTCAAAGAAGGCTTTGTATGTCAATAGAAAGGCCAAATCCTATCTCCTGTTTATCCAGAAATAAAGTGAGAAGACTGCTCACCTTGCTTCTTTGGCGCTTTCTTTAGCACCTGTTTCATAATTCAGTTTCAGTTTCCAGAACATTTTCTAAGCAACTGCATGTGTTTGTGCAGTGGAACTTAAGTCTGTCCTTCTATAGACAGAGTAGAATATGAAGAATGTCTTATGCAGCATTAGAAAGCACATTTTTATGCTAGGATTTCTGGAATATATATTTTAAAATTGAAAACTTTTATCATGGACTATAAAAAGGAATCCCAAGGTGTTCAACTGTTTGTTCAAAATTTTCTGGATAATGAAATAAGTTCAGGCGTGGAGTAGAAATTTATTATGCAATATTTTTGGTAAAGTAGCCCAGAGAAGAGAATTAAATTTTGTCTTCTCAACTGGGCTAGAGATAAAATCACTGTTAGCTTTCTCTAATAGTGTCTAAACATCAAATTTATAAAACTTCTGAAAATAATGCTAATGTCATGGAAACATTATGTGTAAGTTATCACTTTGAGATTTGACTACAGCATTGCGATAGAAACTAAAGAATTTTTTAATATGTTTTTCTTAATATATAATTACATAAGACTTCACCAAGGGCAAAAAGTGCCTGAACTATTACAAATAATTATGAAAAAATAGTGGTGAACTATTACTTATTATGCTGTGATAATTCTCTTCTTTCCTCTCAGCAAGATGCCCTAAACATGATAGTGTTCATTTAGTTAGCAACTTGCTAATAAACTTGCTAATAAAATATCACTTCCATCTGAACATTACAAAATTAACATTTAAATAACCTCAATAAATAGTTATTGCTATTTATTAAAACATGCCTTGCTTACCCTAGTCAACTACCCTGAACTTAGTGTATATGTAAAACAATGACAACCTCTTACAGTGACTTTTAGTCTCCTCAAAGGAATTAACTGTCGTGATTGAGGCTTTATGTAACCCCATGTGCTAATGTTGGCCCATTAGAAGACAACATGGAAGAATGCTTAGTTGACGCCAAAACTGTATGGTCAGGGGCTTTATACTTTACACTTTCAACCCGGTGTTGTTTAGTAGACAATTATGTGGAGATGATTCTTAGTATAAAAACTGTATACATAGACATGTATACAGCTATAGGAGGAAAATTACTTTTCCACTAAGTTAGTGAGTAGACAGTCTTCTACCTAAGGAGGGACTAGAATGAACTTTTGGGAAAAGGTTAAACTCAAGATTTACTGGCAATCTTCAAGTGGACACTGATCCTAAAGAGCCAACATGCTCAGTTGTGTGAGATGAGCATATTGCAGGTCTAATAGATAGAGCTCTGTCTGTCACATTGTTCGAGGGGAACAGAGAGTCAGTTAAAAAAAAGGACAGACAAAACAAACATGGAATTTTCATTCTTCCACCCATTTAATATGATTAAAGTATAAATGGGAGCATACAGAGAGCAGATGGAGGAGGCTGGAACTGTTTATAATTTTTATTTTCACATGTTGCCTTTTTATTTATCCCATCTATTTCTCAAGGACACTAAATTAATCATCTACATTTCACCTATTTTGTTGGTTTGGTTTGGGTTTTTTTGCCACAATTTGCCTACTAAGTGTTAGTTCTTCCCATTTCCTCCCCCCCTTCCTTCCAAGTAAATAATATGTCTCCCACTGTTCTAGACCTTTTCTGCAGCTGAAAGATGAAAGAAGGGAGAAGGTAGTCCTGCTTCCGGAAGCAGTGTAGTATTCATGGTCAATTCGAACTTCATAATTTATTGGGTAATTCTGCAAAAAGTGAAAGTGTAGGCAGCAAAAAGAATACACTGTCACAAGGAGCGCTTACCAGCCTATCCTTTGACACTTCTGTCATGACAGGATGTATCAAATTCCTTTTCAACAGAATAGGAAAGACATCAGGACTGTAAAAGATGCTGAAGATTAATCAGATTCTGAGAAAGAATGCATGAAAGAAAAGTGGGAGCGCATCTGTGGCACTTACAGGTTAAGAACAATGTACACTTACACCAGAGTTGAAATGCTAAAATTATAGCTAACATGGAAGGACCTTTTGTAGAATTTATCAGTTAATTCAGCTATACCTGTATCTTTCAACTTTCTGAAGGCAATTACTGGAAGAAGAAATAATCTGGAGAAAAACTATAGGAGGAAAGCTACTATATTTATTTTATAGTTATTTTAGTAGCCATAGCCATGATTTTGTTCCTTCTTTATTTCCTTCTTTAAGGAACAAACAATATGATGTCTCATTTTCTTGGTTTATATCTTCCTCATATGCCCTAGTTTCAGATTCATATCGCTGAGCCCATTATTCTCCAAAATTAAAGTTAGTTTTGCTCTAAGTCATGTATTAATTTATTGAATTATTTAATCAGCTAAAAATGGTTTGGGAAAGAGGAACATATTAAGTTTAGTGGCTAATTATAAGGAACAGATACAAAAGCTGATAACAAAGATGAATAAAATAACATATTCAGTACACACATTAGTACTTGAAATTTTGCCTAAATTTTGTTGTTAACTATGTTGTCAGTAATTATGTTGTTAGCTGTCTTTCAGTTCAGTAATCCTGTATACTTTTTGCCATCTGACTAATGCATATTTCTTAGGAAAAAAGTAGTGGTTTTTCCAGTAAGCAGTAGAAACTTCTGAACTAAAATATGTTAACTTTGTCAGAGTTATTTATTGTCAGTAAAAATGTTATTACAAAACCATATCTGAGAATTTAGGCTCCTTTTCAATTTCCAGTGAAAAGATCTAGCTTTTAATTAATTTTTTAATTCATCCCTTCAAAGAGTTAAGTAAAAATTATGTAAACCAAAAAGAAAAATGTAAGTCAACTACCTTTGCTACTGAAATTCAAAGTTATAGAACAAATAAGTACTGCCATGTTTGTGTTCCCTGCATGACAAACATGGAAGTTGTTGGGCATTAATATGTCAGTTAAATTATTTGTTGAAAAAGAAGTCTAAAGAACTGATTCAGCAGAACCCCATTTGTATTTCCATCATAGCGCAAGAAGGGATTTGGAGGCTTACAAATACACGAGAGACTTTAAAGTCAAAATGATTTATCCTTATAAATCACCTTATCAAAAATAGGTGTCAAAGCAACTTTATTAACCTAGCTGAAGTTCCTTTTTCATGTTGCAAAGTTTAATACCTCATTAACAATCACCTCCTACCTCATTAATAAATCATCCACACATCTGTCTATCTATATCAATTGCCAATGCTGATAACTCACCGAAACTCACTATGCCTTACTCTTCTTTCACTAAATTAATAAAAAAGTTAATAAAATCTTAAGTTATAACCTCACCCATAGGTGTGAAAAATGGGAATATCATGATTTAGACACACATACTCTAAATAATTATTTTCCCAGGTCTCTGTCATAAATATTGCAGCTGAGGAGCAAGTGAGCTTTCTCTGTTGCTGCTTAAAACATACTGTAGCCCAGTTTGTGTCTCGTGCTTTAACTTCAGGTATCCAGCCCACTGCATCTGAAAAGGCAATGTCAGTCCACCTAGAATTGTCATCAGCACACAGTTTCTTATAACATGCAGCAAATAAGGTGTTGATAATAGCTGGGTGTTACCACACTCCCCTTTAATTAACTATACCTCATGTCTTATGAAGTCTTAATCACCTTAAGTCTTAGGGAAAGATAGCAAAAGGAGAAGACAGGCATCTGGCTTGCTTTGCACTTATCCTCTTAATTCCTGTAAGGTTTCAGTGAATCCTTGATCTAAGCTAGAGTCTATGAGAAATTCATAGCATTCTCAGCTTGGGGAAAATGCAGGTATTTCTTCTTTTCCCTAAAAGTTTAGCTACAGGATTTCATACTGTGTTTAAGCATGCAAGTTTGGTGGGTCATCCTTATTCCCTGTGCTTTTCTTCCTCTGGTGTTTCCCTGCTTTTGCTGCTCTGTTTTGCATTGCTAAAATGTTATTCAAATAGTTGTGCAGAGTTATCTATGGCCTATTAAGTAATGTTTCCAGTTGTGTGTTTAGCATCATTTTTGCAAAACAAAAAAAAAATGAATAGGCTGAGAACCATCTTTTTTTTCTTAATTAGATTTGACAGGATATGCATTTAAATACTAAATTTTTAAGACAACTCAGGCTTATTTTGTTCTACTTAAGTTCTGATACTAAACCACAAAATCTTCCAATCATATACCAATTTAAAATAAAACCAGAAAGCTAACATTTGTTATGCAGAATTTCTTTCTTGTGTTTGTTGGGAAATTGTATAATCTTCCTAGTTTAATTTATAAGAATGGATGCTTGAATACATGGTGTATACTTTTACTCATATGCATGAGATCAATAATTTTCTTCTTAGTGATACTTCCAAGTAGTTCCAAAGTGCTACTTTAAAGTGAGGGTTCTTTCTTTCATAAGAATTTAAACCATCAACAAATCTTTCACTTAGTGTCCTAGTTCCGTTTCTGACACTACCAGATATTTCTTTTCATCAGGTATAATGAATGCTATTAGAGATTTTTCATCTTTTTCTACTTGAGGAAGAAGAAGGAAAAGAGCTTCCCGTAAATGCTAGAAGTAAAATACTCAAGTAATAGTAAGGCAAATTACTATTATTATTATTATTGGAGTTGAATGATTCAGTGGTATCCATTAACAAAGAGATAGCATCACAATTTCATATTTAGACTTCCTTGTAGATTACAGCAACATCTTATTTCCAGTGCATTTTGAAGCATACATATAATTTGTGTTTATTCAGAAATAATGACAAGTAGTGGCCAGGTGAAACTGATAATTTCCAGCTTTTGCATTAGTTTTATTTTAATTTTTTTTCTTTTCTAAACCACAGATTTAAGACTTTTATTTTAAAAAAATATTTTTAAAGAAAATATGTGTGTTTCTGATTGTTAGAATCTAGATTTTTATTGTTCCATTTGCAGTTGATAAATCACGCCTTAATTATAACTTATACGTTGTATTTCTTACCACAGAATCTCTGTGTTGTGGAAGTGAGGCCCCTTTGTCCTGATTACTCACAGTTTATAAAAGACACAATAGATTTTTCTAAGTGTGCCTGCACTGTAATTCATAAACTGTCAAGCAAATCTTTTCCCACTTTGTTAAGGCCTTTGCCCTCTCAGATTGTTTTATTGCAGAAGTACCAAATTGGATTTTGCACTTTGGAAGTCATTTCAAGAAGAGAAGAAAGTTAGCCCTTTCCGTAACTTCCTTTGAAATATATGCTATAACTGTCTTCATCTTTATCAGAAAGAAGAAACATTTTCTAATGCCAAGAAATATTAATTTTTTTGTCTCACGTTGTTTCTTTGTTATTTTTTCATTGTAAGAGAAAAGTTACGTAATTGATTAATTTGGGTTCTAGTAAATTGTTGTAATGAAAAAATAAAAATTTGAAAATTAAAGAGAATGTACAAATTCTCAGCAGCATTTTTTTTTTTTGGTTGGTTGCGTCTTTTTTGTTTTCTGAAAAAATTGTTTCATGTCTCTTGAACATAAGTATAACTAGTACCATTTTTGTATTTAATTTACCTCAACTATCCATTAACCATCCATCTTTCCAGAATTCCCACCATAAATACTTTGGCTGACTTTAAAGTCTTCAAGTCAGGGTTTTATTAGCATAGGGGTTTTTTTTATGCCATCCCTATCATTATCAGTTTTACATTGTCTTTATTTAAGCATTCAATCTTAGAGTGAATTTGTTGCAAAGTAACTTCAAGAGAGTTTTATCCTAAAATTCCTTCCTTCTTGCATTTGCTTATAAGCTTACTTTCAAGACATTTTGAAAACTGAATTCATGTTAAGAAATCGGAATAAATTCAGACATCATGATGTGTGAAAACTGCAAACAGCATTTCTGCGTTACCCTACTCTTATTTTTTTTTAAATCATAACCAAAGCAGATCTAAGGGGATTTGCAATATACTGGGGTGCACTCACCATTACTTGAAAATTCATCTTCTTGGTTTTTCTCATATTAAGTTTTATAGATTTCTGATTTAGTCTTTTTTACAAGAATTTAAACAAGTATTAATTTAATGGGAAGGGATTAGTGAACAAAGGGAAATATAAGGGTAATTCAACCTACTCCAATCTTGGTGTAAAGTAGCTATGTGTTAAAATAATGAAATATTTCCTCTTCAACTGAGTTTTGAAAAGCCACTTTGTAGAAGAAGGGATTGCCAGGTAACATTGGAGAAAGTTCATCTATTTGGTGTAGCATAAGGCATAAAATTTTGTGATAACATTTAAATGTAATGCAATGTTTTTGCACTAAACGAATGTGACTTGATGTGGTTGCAAAGACATAGAAGAGAGAGCCTTGTCAAATTTACAGGGAGGTTTGAAAGAACCTAAGGAGCTTCGGTGCACATCTTCCTGAGCATGTACATAGGATTACAGAATCACAGAATGGTTTGAGTTGAAAGAGACTTTAAAATATCACCCAGTCCAACCTCTCTGCCATCTTTCACTAGATCAGGTTGCTCAAAGCCCCATCCAACCTCACTTTGAGCACTTCCAACAATGGGACATCGACAACTACTCTGGATAGCCTGTTACAGTTTCGCATTACATGCATCATAAAAAATTTCTCAGTGTTAAAGAACGGTCCTATACACATTCAATTCACTGCTATGGGCAGCATACTGATTCTCAGAGAACAAAAATTAAGAATAAATAATGTTAGCTTAACAGAATTGAAAAACTCAAAAGGAAACAACAGAGTAATAGAATAGTCCACTGCAACATTAGATTTTCAACAAAAATTTAAAGATTGACAATGGAATTTTTCAGTAGAACTAAACAACTCCATTAAAATACTGCAAATCTTTATTAAAATACTTTCCTCCAAAAAATGGCTATTTGATATCATACATATGAAATATTCCAGAATTTTTCATTAGATATCAGGTACCATGAAAATAAAAAATTAAAATATCTTTAGGAATGAAATTACACTATTTATAAGGAAAATTTCTATCTGTGATAGTATTAACATGCAGATGTTTTACGTGCTTTCATCAGATGCTTATGGTTGAACCATATCCTAAAAATAATGCATCTAAATTGCACTAAAATCAATATGTAATCAGTTCTTGACCTTCTGACATGAAAATGAAGGCTTTATGTAAGTAATGAATGAGTACTATTGATTTGATTTTAATTTGAATATAAATGTTCTTATTTCAACCTTATATAGGTTATTTACATTAGTATTTTTCAAATTTTTAGTGCCACTTTAATTTCAGTGTTAGGCTTTATAGATCATGCAAACCTGCAATTATATGATTCATGGCAGTCCTAATGGCTTTAATTAAAATCAACATTTGATAAGAATCAACTGCTGCACTGAATATGTTAAACTCTTTAATGACAGGTGAAGACAATGCAAGTAAGCTTATGTCATCGTTTAGTTTTACCCTCAAAGGCTGTTAATATCAGGAATTCGAAACCTCCCAGAAAATGGAAAAATGGAGCTTAACAACAAGTCAAAATTTATTCACCATCACAAACAATACACAGTAACAATATATTTTTGTTTAAATATCACTGAACATGAAAATGAAACTCCCAGCCAACGATTAACAACTGTTCCTGACATAGGCAGTGTTGAGGCATAATATTCAAGGAATCCATAAATTTGCGTTCTCTGATCAGAGAGCAGCACTACCTTCTCTACCATTTCTCATCATCTCATATCAAAAGCTTTATCAGGCAGATTCAGCTCAGGTCCAACCATTCGCTTTGCCCTTCATTGTACTGTACTTATCATAGTAAAATAAGTGGAAACTTGAAGGTCAGTCACATGTTAATTCTAGGAAAGCAGGATTCAGAAAAGGATTTGCACTATTATTTGACTCTTGAAATCTGAATGTTCAGAGTTGTGAGTTTATGTGGGACAGAGACCTCTGAAAGAACAGAGACATTACTGGGTAAATAAACCCCAAAATTTAGATACTTGCTTAGATCAAGTAGATAGCCATAGCTACGCGGACTTACAATTCAGTTTCTCTGGAAAAGAAAAGACTGTTTTATGATTTCACTTTGCCATATTTCCTTGTAACAGTAATTCATGTTTTAAAAAGTGTGGGGTAGAATTATAAAAAGTTTTGGTTTGGAAGGAACCTTTATAGGTCCTCTATTCCAACTCCTCCTGGAATGAGCAGGGACATTTTTAACTAGATAAGGTTGCTCAGAGCCTTGTCCAACCTGATCTTGAATGTTTCCTGGAATACCATCACCTTTCTAGGCAATCTGTTTCAGGGTAAAAATCTGTCTCATTGTAAAAAATTTCTTCCTTATATTCACCATAATATGGATGTCCCACCTCTTATAATTTTTGTGGCCCTCCTCTGGATCCACTCCAATAGGTCAATGGCTTTTCTGAACAAAGGACTCCGAAGATGGATATGATACTCTGGGAGGATTCCTACCAGAGCAGAATACAGGGGGACAATCATTTCTTTTAACCTGATGGTCACACTTCTTTTGATGTGGCCTATTTCTGGGCTGAGAGTGCCCTTGCCAGCTCATATCAAACAAAGATTTCACTGACGCAGGTACAGCACCTTGTACTTGTCTTCGTTGGATCTCATGGGGTTCCCATGGGCCAGAACTCAAGCTTGTCTAGGTCTCTGAATGACACCCATCCCTCAGGGCATGTCAACCACTCCACTCAGCTGGATGTCATTCATAAACTTGCTGAGGATGCACTTGATCCCACTGGACACATAAAGGAGAAGAAACTGAATTAGAACAGACAACATGAATTGATAAAATATCAATTATGCCTGACCAACTTGGTTGATATGTGTTAAAGTCACAAGATTTGGGGAAGAGAAAAATGGATATAATTTATATGAATTTTAGAAGGACTTTCATCATTTTCTTTCATAATACATGTTTCAAAGGTGCAGTCCATGTAATGGATAACCAGAAACCTAATAAACTGATTGGATCGTTGAACTCAGGAGCTCATGGTTAGCAGGCGGTGTTCTACCTGGAGACAAGTAGCAAAATGCTGGGATCAGTTCTTTGGGAGAGCCCTCAGGGCCCAGTAGGCAGCAAACTGGGCCTAAGTCAGATGTTTAACCTAGCAGCAAATGCAGTCAACAGCAATGCATGTGATATGAACAGGTGTATACCAGATCATGAATGATTATCCTGCTCTATTCAGCACCTGTTAGACAGCGTCTGCCACAGTGTTCTCAGTTTTGGGCACCACAATGCAAGAAACACATTCATAAAACAGAGTTCAGCAGAATACCACAAACAAAATGGTGCCTGAAGAACTTGCCCTGTGAAGAGAGGCTGAAAATTCAGCCTGGAACAAGGACAGTTTTGGAGGCAAGTAATTGAAATCTGTGAGTGACTAAAAGAAGGGTATGGAGGAGACGGAGCCAGGCTCTTCACAAGATGCACGTAAGGTGAAAATGTAGGAGAATGAGTCTCAACTGGCATAAATTGAACAAAAAAATATTTTGTGTGGATGTAAGGAGAAACTTTTTCCCCTCAGGAACCGTTTCCACAAAAACGGCCCAGAGGATCTGTGTGGTCTCTATGCTTGGAGGTTGTGGCGGCTCGAACCGCTAGGTGGCGCAACAGTGACAAAAGACTAAACAGATTCAACATAAAACAACAGGTTTACTTTTCTGGGGCTCTAAAGACCTTATGGAATCCTCAGACACTAAACAAAATACACACACATTATAAAACCTGACAATGTCACGCAATTATAAAAAAACCAAGCTGCTCCTCAAAGCCAGCTGGTCAGAAGGGGAAAGGAAGGAAAAGCCACCTCTATGATGGTACCCTCCCGGCCCTTGGAACCTCTGCAAAACAGAAAAAAAG
>VXBA01000627.1:199272-257010 GCA_013399895.1 Serilophus lunatus
CCCCCCCCGAGAGACACTCAGGGGGATAGATACCACTTGTGGTTTGCCTGGTGGTCTCCGGGTGCCACAGTTGGGGTTCCAATGGTGCTGTGCTGCTGCCTGTGCCGATGGAGGTGAGGGGAAGCAAGACGCATAGTCTGGGAGCCGCGAGGAGGGAAGCCATGCCCTGGAAGTCCTGGAAGTCCCACGGGAATTCAGCATCTTCTTCCCGGCCAGGATCTCTTGTGAGATCTTCACTCTAAACAAAATGGTGGTTCTCGCCAAAAACCACGCGGTCAGGGCCTGGGAGCGGCATTAGCCCTGCCCGCAGAGCACTCACTGTTCGCAGGGACCCGCCACATGGCTCCCAGCAGTGGGGAGGGGCTGAGGGCTCTTGCCAGCCGCCTGCCAGAAGAAACCACCGCCCTGTGCCACTCTACACTGCCGTGCCGCATGGTACCCGGGCTCCGTGCCCAAGCGACCACCAAGCCCGGAGCGCCCACGGGTGGCAAGGGAAACCCTGCGCGTGCAGTCTGCAGCCCGCCGCTGCTGGGTCCCCTGCTCGGCTGTGGAGGAGAGGCAGGAGAAGCTCCACAGATTTCCCAGACTTCAGCTTTCCTTCAGGTTTCTAAACAAACTGGTTTTATGAATAAGTAAACGAGTAAACAATCCAAATATTTCCCTTCTCCAGAAAAATCCATTTCAAACACATAACAGAGATTTTCAAGATCTCCTATGTTGAATCCTAGACACTAAACTCTTATCTTATACCTGATCCTGCTTTGAGAAACAGGTTGGACTAGAGAGCTGCTGACATCCCTTCACATTAGTTCAGAAATTTTTGTGCCACAGCTCCTGGTCCAAATGGTTCAACTAGTGAATGACAACAAGTCTTGATCTTGTTTTTTCTTCCCCTAGTCCATGACCCCAGAATTACAAATAATATTGTAGAGCCAGATTCCATCTTCCCACTTGGATCTCCTGATCTCGCAAAAACAGGCATATGAGGATCTAGGCAAAAAAAATTCTCTTGGAGGTCAGAATCTGTTAAAAAAAAAAAGTCGTAATACATGAAAATTATTGTGGAAGTGAACTTGAATGAGTAGCAAGGCCATTTTTAATATTTAGAATGTGAGCTTTTCTTGTTTATTAGTTTTATTACTTGTGAGACCTTTGATTTTGGAACTAGAACAGTTAAAAAAATCTATGCAGAAGATTTCTAAGTGTTTCACTGAAAATCTGGATGATTTTTTTCTGTTCTGCAATGTATTATATGGCAAAGAAGAAACGAAACATCTTAGTGGTCACCTGATAATCAGTAATTATCTTCATCTCCTCTCCTCTTTTTAATGCAATGCAAGAATCTTTATTTTTTTATGAAGGAATCCTGAAAATTTGCTTAACTCCTGGCCTATATTTATGAAAAATATCAGAAAAACCAGAAAGTCTCACCCTCTTGATGTGCAAATACTAGCCAGTGAAACAAGCAGTTTAAGCATTATGAAAACATCTGCCACTCCACTTTCATTAATACTTCAATGTTTTATTTTAATTCGACTAATGTCCATCTTTCTCTTCTATCTTTCAACCAAGAAATGAAATTCCAAACTTTCAAATTCTGGATAGGGTGAGAAGGGCTTAAGCACTTTGGAAAGACTTTAGAAATAAAAATTCCTGTCAATTTACTCGCCTGTCCATTTCAAGTATGAATTCTTAAAATGTAAACAGATGAGTAACTATCGATGTCACCCAGTACTACCTGATATGCAGACCTCTTGTCTTTTGCTCTTACATTGACATGACAGAAATAAGCATACATGATTACAAACTTTTGAACCAGTCTGATCCAAAGTATGGGCGATATGGCTGAAGTACCTGGAAAATATAAACTTTGAATATATATCTTATACTACAGGCCATTGCACGTTTATTTATGATACATTCCAAGAGGATATCTGGACAGAAAAGAACACAGGTCAAGGCATATCTATGGATATTCATGCACAGCTAAGTCAGGAAATTTTGTCTTCTGTTCCTGTCTTCAGGATCACCTTGTTTGATGATGCATCAGTGATCTTGTGGACATGTACAGACCGTTCCCAAACCAAAGGTAGACTTTTTCACTGTGGGGATCAGCAGTCAAGAATCAACATTTATAAGCTGTCCTATGAATACAGTAGCTCTTCTATCATCCTATTATCATCAATAAATGCAATTATTTGCAAATATCACTGCAGAATTATTTTCCCTTTGTAGATAAAACCTTGATTTTATCTGAGGTGTTAGTGTTGAAAAGCTAAATTGAAATCTAGCAGAATGTTGCAGAGATGAGAAGATGTCAAATTTCCTCAATCTTTTTGTAAAGACTTTTCTTTCCCCAGGAGAATTATCTTTCTCTTATCTTAAACCAGTGTGAGTCAGATGTTTCATCAGTAAGAGGGTGTGATAAAGTGTTGCTTATTGAGGAAAGAAACATATGAATCTCTTTCAGTACACTGGCAAACACCAGAGTATATAAAATGTCCAAAAGGCGACTTTATACAGTATTTTCTATATCCAATCCTCCTTTGTCTTTAGGCATTTCTCACATTTAATCTAGTCAACCATGTGTTATATAAGATTTTCTCCTGTGTTGTTATAAATAGAAATGCTATCTCACAATAAACTAGAACCTAATATTATCAAGCTATTAGATAAATAATTCATACCCAGTGCTCTTAATTAAGGAACAATTGTAAGAGCTAATATACAGGGAAAATACCATATACTTTTCTATTTTAATACTAAGAGTTAATTTATAAATAGAAAACAAACTACGTTTTAAATGGTACTTTGAAACGGGTGAAACAAAACTGACCATGGATAACTGGAAGATGACTAGACACTTGCCATATTTTAACTGACAAACAAATTGATCTAATTCAGAAAATGTCTGGACTGGCATGTTAATTTTCTAAGAAGTGTTCTAAAATAGCTTTGCTTGAAGACAAAGCTGACATGTGATTGTAGTGGGTTGAAAAGGGAGGGGGGGGGGGAAGGGGGGGGGGCGGCAGGTTCTTGGAGGAAGCGGGGAGGGGAAAAAGGGGACGGGATCCCCCTGTTCTCAATGTAAACCCTGGTTTTTCAGGTTTATTTTCCTCCCTGATTCACTGCGGCTCCCAGGAGCCCACGGTGCCGGTGCGGGCTTCCCCCCCCCACCCGCGGCGCCTGCGGGCGGGGGGGAGGGGGAAGCTCGACACACGGCCCTGGCCGTGTGGGTAGCAGTGTCAACGCACCAGGTCCCTCCCGGCGCGGGGCAGCCCCACGCCACCACGGGAGTGCCCTGAGGACGGCGTCGGCCCCGCGCTGCCGCGAGGGAAAGCTAACAAGAAGCCCACGGTGCCGGCAGCCCCGGGGGCAGCCCCCGCACGGCGGGAGGGGCGTGGTCGCGGCCCGGGCAGCTCCTGTGGCCCCGGTCAGCCCCAGACCCCCCTTTTGTGGGTTCTGTGGGCGGCGGGTGCTCTGGGAGGCGGCAGCCATCCCACGGCAAAAGATGGCGCCGGGAGGCTGTTGGCTCGCAGATTTTGGCGGGAACCGCCATTTTGTTGGAGCCGGGAGCCTCAAAGGAGGAAGTGGAGCCCAGACCGCTGGCCAATCCGAGGCGGCGAAAACCAGGAAGAAGATCACGGGACTGACGTGGGGCTGGGAGAGCTTAAAAGCCCGAAGAAACGGAAGTTCACTCTCTTTGGCTTCCTGCAAAGCTGGAGAGCAGCAGCACGGCTCCCCTTCTCCTACTCCCAGGCCCCGTGGCTTGACTCAGCCCACCTCCATCGGCATTGGAGCCACACGAGCACAACTACAGGTTGAAAGCTTCCCCAAATAACATCCCGGGTTGGGGGGGGGAGAACCTTTCACTGTGTTGTTGTTTTTTTTCAGAGATTCCAGAAGAAAGAGAAAGTGGCTCTTCCTTTTCCACTGCCTCTCTGTGGCCAGTTTGGCTGGCCTTTGAAAGCAGTTCCCTTATTCCTTTTTTCTTGGTTTTTCCTTTTTGTGGTTTTGCCGGGTGCTTGTTTTATGTGTTGAGTCTGGGGTTCCCTAAACTGTGTTTTCTTTGAGCTCCAGACAAATAAAGTGTTTCGCTGTTGTCACATTCTGTCATTCTTCTCGTCATTACTAAGAGTGCCCCCTAGTTAATATTGTGGTGCTTAAACCACCACAGTGATCAAGAAGGAAGTGTATGTGTGCAGTATCTATATAATTAGTAAATATGAAAGGTATTATAAAATTATGTGTTTCTCATAAATTTCTCTTCATGGAAAAAATGGCATGATAAAAAAACATTCAGAAGAAAGGAAGTAAAGACTGTAAGGTAGATTCAAGGTAGATGTTTGAAGTAGGAATGTATTGGTTGTGCTTTCTTTTTTGTTGCCTTTTGTGTGCATGTGTGTGTGTTACAAGCCCGTGCTTCAATATGTCGTTTCTTTGCATTAATTTGCCTCACCTATAGAGATAAATTTCTTCCAGCTACTACTGGGATTTGCCTCTGTCTGTGGTGAATTTCATATAAAACATTACTCCCAGAAAAGCACAAAACCTCTGGCGCACATTATCAGCATTTCACTCTTCATTGTTCATTGTTTGATACTCTTTTCCTTCCTTCCTTCCTTCCTTCCTTCCTTCCTTCCTTCCTTCCTTCCTCTGTAGAAAGCTGTCTATGACAGATTCAGTTTTCTGAAACTGTTTGCAGACAGTTTATATTGCATTGTCATCTGTTTATACTATTTTTTTTTCTGCCCACTTTATATATTCAGTTGTTGTCAACAGTGATCTATTTCGTTTGAACAATTTCAAAGTAAAGCTCTTCTGAATAGAATAATCAATGTTACTCTTTTTAAAATACCTTGTTGTGGTGGTTTAACTCTAGCTGGCCACCAAGCACCATGCAGCCACTCACTCACTCCCCAGCCAGTGATGGGTATGGGGGAGAGAAATTCAGTGTAAAATCTAGAAAACTCATGTGTTGAGAAAAAATAGTTTAATAATGAAAGCAAAAGTTATATGTGGAAGCAAAACAAAAATTTAATTCACTGTTTCTCATGGCAGGCAGGCAGGTATTCAGCCATCTCCAGGAGACCAGGACCCTATCATGCACAATCGTTACTTTGGAAGAAAAACACCATCACCCCAAATGCCCCCCTCTCTTCTTCGCAATTTATAGACTAAATAAGATGTCATATGGTATGGAATATCCCTTCAGTGAATTGAGGTCAGCCATCCTGGTTGTGTCTCTTCCTAATCTCCACGCATACTCAAGACCCCTTGCCAGAGTGGCAGTACAAAAAGCAGAAAAGGCCTTGGCTCCATGTAAGCCCTGTTCAGCAAGAACAAAACCACTTCTATATTATCATTACTGTGCTCAACACGAATACAAGACACAGCGCATACTAGCCACTGTGAAGAAAATTAACTTTACCCCAGTCAAAACCAGACACTTGCCTGCATTCTTAGTTTAGGTTTTGTATCCTCACCAAGTAATTTCACAGCAAAACATCTGAGTTACTTAGTACTAATATTTGAACTATAGCTGATAAAAGCATTTTGTATATTTCTAGACATGATGAAAAGTTACTTATCTAGTAGTCCAAGCCCAGTACCACTACTAAACTTTTTTAACAAAATGTACTGTGATTGTATACAGAAAATATCTGGTTAAAACACTTACATCTTATTTCAAGGAAAAAGAAGCAAAGAAACCATGCCCAGGACCACAAACCAATTCATAACAAACTTAGAGAAACAATTAAGAATACAGTTGGTCAAAGGAAAACCTTAAATCATCTCTACCTTTTGACATGTAGCCCTGTAATTGGTCATGTGTTAACCTCTGAGTATTCTAAAAATTGAGCTTGCTCATTCATTCACATAATGAATGTGCATGTGTAATTGTGTGGATATTTTAACCAATGTGTTGTGTTATATATATTCAGTCAAGAAGAAGCATAAAGTTAGTTTGCATACAGGAAAAATCCATTTTGTCCTTTCAACAGCAGATGCAGAGCTGGCATATCAGCCACTATATGATTTTCAAGGCAAGCTTCCTGAAGTGGGAAAATTGCATAACTTTTAAAGAAACAATATACATATTTTTATATGAATGTATAAATGTACATATATATATAAAATTGACATCATTGATTATCCCTCAGTTGAGCAGTACAGATTTAGAGCAGCATTTCACACCCCACGTTGAAGTTATTTTAAGTCCTTCTAAACTTAACATCAACTCACTTCATGAGAGGAATTAAAGTGAAGACTTTAATTATTAAAAAATGTTAAGTTTGCCAGGTAAAATATTCAGACATTTAACATAGGTTTTAGTGACACCACTGCTATAAGACAAAATATGAACTCAAATAAGATCAAAAATCACATAAAGAGAGGGAGGGGAAGAAATTCAAAACACTGGAGAAGAAAATTATGACAATAAGGAGTGTCTTCATTCACTTATTTTCAGGGCTTTTTTCTGGCCAAAACTGTGAGCTTAAATCAATATATTTGAAAAATAGCACTGATTTGCCAGTTTAACTGAAGAGCTAAAATGAGCAGATGCTTGCCCATCTGCCGCCTCTCTATCTGCCATTGTCTAAGAAAGCACAGTTCAAAATAGCAGTGTCTGAGGTATATCTGTATAGCAAATATTGGCAGCTGAAAACAATATCTCTGCAGATGCCTGGTACACAATTTAGGAAATACACAGAAATCCTCAGTCTGACAGAAGTAATAAGTTGATTACCAAAATGATTCACTGCATTCCTTTATATATATGTCCTCTTTTTCAAGTCTTCCATGGTGGTTCTTCAAATAACAACAAGAAATCTTCCATTATTGGTTCTAAGATGGTGAAATAAGTGGACGGTACTTACAGATGGGAATGATATCAAACTCTAACATAAATCCTTGTTAAAAGATAACAACAAAACTTCATTTCAAAGAGAAACATAGGCTCTATAGCTGTATATATGTCACCAGAGCAAAAATATTCAAATCATAAGAATCTGAGAAATTTATGCTTTATTTTTATGCAGAAACATGTCAAAAACAATTGACATGTAATGCATTTGGGACAAAACCCCCAATTTACTATTTTGCTAATATATGATTTGTATTTCAGTTTAGATTTATCTTTTCCAGGGATGATGATGTTGATAATAACAACAACAATAAATATCTTGCCACTAAAGTATGAGCTGAATTTTCTTCCAGAAAAGGACAATATTAAGCATATGCCAACAGAAATAATATATTGTATTTATCTAGACTACCAGTAAAATGATAGGAATCCTCTTGTTGTTTGGACATGTACTGCCACGTATAGCACTGTTGTACTTTGAGAAGAGAATCAGTGACAATGACATCATGAGGTTCCATATTTATCCATCTTTCAAAGCCTAGCACAATGCATCTGTTTTCTTTGTAAGTCAAAGGTTTCAATTTCTATGATTATTAGCCCTGCAGTTCTGACCTAAGCAATGAAAAACAAATCACAGTCTTATATGACAAACTTGCAGTCAAGGATTACTGGACAATAATGTGTTAGTGATACATTAGACAGGAAATCTGATAGGATAGTTTTGAATAGTTTCTTTTTCTTAGCAATATTAGCAATAGTAAAAATTATTAAACCTTTAACATTTGAATTATTACTCTTAATATATTCCACTAGTTATTTTGATTATATTTCCACAGTAAAATGAGCCGTATACAAAGAAAAGAAGAAAGTGTGTTCCTAATTTTATAGAATTAGTTATTAATTATGTTAATAGATTTAAGAACTTAACAGTTTTTAGTTTAAGAATATTTTGGTGACAGCTTCTTTCTTTCTCTGAAAATTTTCTTGGAAGCTGCACCAAAAATTTTCACAATAAAAATTAGTTTGGATCAAAATCAATTGATTATTTTGCTACATTTAATGAGAAAATTTTGATCTGTAAAATGTTGCAGTTGTCCACTGAGAAAGAAGATATACCATTACATTTAAATAACTAAACAACTCACAGTAATGAAAATGTACAATGGAAACACTTCTTTCTTGTGATTTTTGGGATCTATGCTTCTTCAAAATATAAGAATAACTGATACAAACCGTCAAAACATCAAATAAAATGTCCACTCACAAGACATTTTAATCAACAATTTCAAAAAATAAATTTTGAGATAATATTTTTATTGGGTTTTTTTTTTTTTTTTCACTTTCTGGAAGTTTTTTTCACTTTTTTCAAAGAAAAGTGGCCTAATGCTATGTGGAATGAAACAGCTATACCACCTCACAAAATGTTAACTCCTACTAGATAATACGAATGTGATACTATCTTCCCTATATCCATTTATTTTCAAAATCATGGTGTTATGAACTCGTTTTTCAACTTAAAATACTGTTTGCCATATTTGAAGAACTGTATGTTCTATGGAAATGGAAATGAAACTTCAACTTACCTTATCCCTGAAACGCACTTAAAATAAACTCAATAATAAAATCCTCGAGAGCTTTTGCCCAGCAAAGAACATTCTAATGATGTAATATTTTTATAAAGCAAGAAAGAGTGAGAAAGGTATCGGAACCTTAACAAGTAGACATTTGCAAACATGACTGATGTTTCCGGCTTGACCATAAGAAATTTGAACAAATAACCTTATCATTCCCTGGTAATCTACCTTTCTCTTTGAAGCAAAAGAAGTATCTTACCAACATAGAAAGTAATTCATATATTACCACATCACCTTTGGGTACTGTTCACAAGTATGTGTCACTGCTCATGCTTAATGTACAAAAAAAGAAATCAACCACAAAACACCCAAAACCTACAGATGGGAACTTATCCTGTCTCTTCTGGGAATACTGGTTGTGAAGGAATGCTGGCTCATGGGGAACCCCTCTTTCACGAATTTCATGTGATATTTTCATGAACGATATGTGTGTTTGCACTGCCAAAAAAGTCCGATGGGAAGGAATGGTCAGAAATTAATTGTCAGTACTGGCAGCATATGTAAACTATTATGAGGAATAGGATCACACTGTCATATTTAGAAAAACTTTCTTGAAGAATAGGGCTTAGGAATTGTAGAGGCTGGATATTTTTGAGTGATCAATTAACAAATGCTACACTGACAACAATTCACAATGCATGTATTTACCTGCATATATTGCCATTCAGGTGTGAAGTCATATTTATTTTTCAGCTATATATACAAGGTTTTTTTTCATGTTACATTTAGTGTACACAAAAGAGGAATGTTGATTATTTGAAGGGAGAAGAAAGGTCTCAAAATTGCTGCTGTTTGCTTCTCCTCCAGTCTGGGACAACAGAATTAGTAAGAAAAGGCTGCTGAAGCCACTTTTCTCATCTGTCCAATATTTTCTCTCTTTACATCTTCCTATGTGAGAGAGAAGGAGAGGAAATTTTCCTTTAACACTTAATGAATCACATATTCTTAAAAAAGGTCTTTGGCCCTACTTTGATACTCAAAGTTTTCATCACCTTTCTGTTCCATTTTTTATCTTTCCTTTTCAGGTTCCTGCCCCAGTCTTATAAACTCTCTGCTGAGTGTTTTTATCTTTCTCCTTCCACAACAAGTGCTCTTTCCCAGGTGGTTAAAGGGAAGGGAAGCAATATTGCTGCTTTTACTCAGCCTTTGCAGCACAGTTTTAATCACACACACACTCTCTAATGGAAGATTGTCCCAAGCATGTTCTAAAGGCTCAGATTTTTTACTAAACTTCTAGATAATCTTTCTTACTGTCTTGCTTAGATTAGACGGTGCTTTAGATGTGCCTTTAATGATCAAAGTTAGATCAGAATGAAGTTTCTACATACAGTACCTATTGTCCATTTTGCATACCAAGATCCCTAGGGCAGCTTTTTAAGATGTCCTTTTTGTATCCTTGAACTGCAGATAGTGCTTTGTCCTCTCACTTGCCAACTGTAAAATTAGATATGCATCTTTAATATGTGATTGCAATTGAGCTCTTAAAGGTCTGGAATAAGTGATATTACTTACACCAATCTAGGGTGGAAAACTGATTGTAGTTTTCATACATATACAGAAATAAACCACTCCAGGACTAGTCTCAAATGAAGAACTGTAATTACAGAATTGAAGAAATTTAAAGGTTGCAGTGAAAACTGATCATATTAATTAGAATACAGCATGAAAGCATCCCAAGGCACCAAACTCTGATATTAAAGCAAAGTTCAAATCCAGGAAACTGGACAGAAAATACGGAATATTTTATTGTTTATTCACTGTAGAGATACCTAGATTATTAAAATTTAAAATGTCTAGAGGAGTTTGAAAGCACATTTGTGCCCTAGGGATGGAAATCATTTGCAAAAGTACAGCAGAGTCAAGAATGTGTAGCCTTCTTGGAAGGTGCATTGCATCAAAGGACAGAAATTTAAAATTATTAGGTAAAGAAGGGATACCAGTAGCATATGGTGTCTTCTGTAACTAAGTTCAGAAAAAAAAAAATAAATCAAGATTTGAATGTAAATAACGACACCCCCCATTGCTCGATACCATTAAAATTCATCCTTACTATAAAAAAGACATAAAATACCTCCTAATATTTAAAATAGAAGGCAGAATACAAATTACATATGGATGAAAAGATCATTGTTCTCTCATTGTTTAAGGACAGTGAGTTCAGAGGAAACCATTCTGAATATTTATTTCTCTGTCAGTCTCTGGTGTTCATTTCTGACTAAGCTGAATCTGATAAAAAATAGTTGTGTTTTTTCCATTTTTTAATAACCTCTGAAAAATATCTATTTCAAGAATGAAGGAGTTGGTTGGTAATTTTGACTTTAGGAAGTGCTATAGGAGGAAAAAATAAAAAAAAAAAATAGATGGAGACATAAACATGAGTAATTGTTGGTCTTCAAAGAAATTATTTTTAAGGAATCAACAAGGACAACCAACATGCTTGTAAATTGTGCATCTATGTGTTTATGCCTAAAATATGTCAGTACAAATTCCAGTAAATGAGAGATAGAAATGGAAAAAAATGAAAGAATGCTTTGCAAATGAAATTATTTATAAGTAATGCATTAAGATACTAGTTTGTTTTCTTCTTCAAAGTAAGTCATCGTAACAAAAAAAATGATTGATTTTATTTTCCCATGATATTAGCAAAGACAGTAGAAATAAGTAGCTGTAAAATACCTGGTAGCTTATTCTCTGTTTGGGAAAAAATCTTCTTCCCCAGAAAGAAATTTTTAAAAAATGAGAAGGGGTTATATAAGATAGATAGATAGATAGATAGATAGATAGATAGATAGATAGACAGACAGACAGACAGACAGACAGACAGATGAAGTACTCAGAAGTGAGGTCAAAGTTAATCTCTGGACAAAAACAGAAACATCAGCACAGAACTGGCCGTGGAAGGGAATATGGAGAATAAGGAGAACCTGTACTTTATTTTTCAAATACTATATAGGAAGAAATAGTTCAAAAATACAGTAGGAAATAGAAACTGATTATATCTGGAGATGTATTCAGTGCATTAGATTTGGGGGGGGGGGGGCGAGTAACATTTATAAAACTAGTAACTACAAAATTTTAGTTATGTACAGAGTTAACACTGCCTTTAATTGGGGATAGGGGAAGAGGAAGCAATTTCATAGTGTCTGAAGGCAAATAATATCTATATTTGAATACTTTTGTCAACTTTCTATCTGCAACATAACCAACCTGAAATTGGGTTCAGAACTGTGACTAAGAAACATTCCTAGAGAAAATGATTCCTAGTCTCTGAAGGCAATACTTTCTCCTGTAATTGCTTTATGCTGTGAAGTCTATCAAATCTCATGACCACAGCATCAAGCCTGTGCTATTACTTTGGTTTTTAAAGTATGTTATTTATTACTTTTGTTTTTAAAGTATGTTATTTAGTAGGGACTGAACTGGAAGTTCAACTAAAGATCCCCTGATAGCAATTTAGTTGTCCCACACCTAAACAAATGTTGTGTTTAGAACTGTAAATAGCTGCACACATAAGGAAATATTTACAAGTGAACACAGAAATAATAGGTTCCTTAGGGAATACTGCAGATTTTTGCACATCAGTTAGACACAGTTATGGTTTCACATCTAGCTCTTGATGAACTGTCTCAGACATGATCAATCTCTATTTTACTTTCCTCCACTATGGTACCCACACAATGATGTCTCACTCACTTCAGTAACATACGGTTTCTCCTCAAGGTACAGGATATGTCAAAAAGGACATCAAAAGTTAAACCACACTTTTGTGTTACATACCAAACATCTCAGAAAATCTGTTTGCCTATAACCTAGCACAAAAGTGTCCCAATATATTTTAGTCAGTTAACAAGTGTATTGAATGGTTTAAATGCACAGGAAGAGAGTCTCCCACTCAGTTTACGGAAGACAGCTAAAAGAGCAAACAACAGGAAAGAAGAACCACATACAAAAAAAAAGCAGCTACATTTGAACCACACTCTGGAGTACTGCCACCTTCTTCATTTATCTTGGGTGCCTCCTAGGTGCACATCAGACTAGTGAGATGGAGTTTATCCTGCCCTTGAAGCAGGAAGGACCTGGCAGTGTCTGGATCAGGAAGAAGCCTGTTGCCATGCAGCTGAGTGCCTGAATCTGGGCCACATTGGGACCGATATATCCATGTATCAAGTGATATTCTTGTTCTTTCTGTCTAGGTCTGATATCTGGATTAAATTCTGCATCTGGATAACCATTCTTTATCATAATGAAATAGAGAGGACTGTCAGCACTGGCTTAGTTGTGTCTTTTGTAAGCATCAAGGTATTTCTTACAAGTTTTGCTAGTTTTATGATTATCTTGCTAGTTTCATATTAATCTATTAGCAGTGCTGAACACTTGGAACTCCTAATTTGAATCATCTGAGAGTAAAAGTCATGCTTTCTGCATGCTTTTTACCTCCTTCTACAAGTTTTTTCCACATTGATTTAAGGCCTTACAAAAATATTTAACCACTTTAAAAGAAGCATTGGTTTAGCAGAGTGATAAAAATAGTTTTCCTCCTGGGTTGCTTTTCTAGAAGATTTTAATAAGCAGTCTTAACACATGAATATGGTTCTACCATTTCTGTTATGGAGACATTAAATTTATTGATTATTCATGAAGATAAAGACGAGTGTCTTCTTTGGCAAGTTTTGCTTTTAGTTTATATTTCTAAACTGCCTTTTCCTGAGGAAAAGAAAAACCATTGCAAAGTTAGTTACTTTTCTGTATTCTTTGAGATATAGAAATAAACTTTTAAGCTACTTAATAATAAATATTCTACACAGTTATGTATACTTCCACGAATAGTAAAGTGTAAAAACATTACTTAGGCACTAATTCACACATGGAAAATATAATTCCATGATAATGTTCTGCTAATTTAATTAGAGAGGAAATTGAGATAGAAAAATTTAATCACAGGAAACAAAACTATACAAAAATAAGAATGTTCATAATTTATTACAGGCCTGCTGACGTAAGTAGATTTCTTCTAAGTAGTCTTCTCTCATCCATAAAAATCTTTAATAAGCGTTAGCAGTAAGAAAAAATTATTAAGTGCACAGGAATACTTGATCATCTAGTTGATCAGCAGGTCAGGTGATAGCTTTTCAAGAATTGCCAACTTAGCTTTGGATTCTGAATAAATAAATTTTTCCCTTTTTTGGTAGGGAGGTATTTTCTTACTTCTGTCTTCTTCTCTAGCATCTTCTGGAACTGCAGTGAAGTCCATTTCATCTGTGTATTCTTGACTTTTAAACGGATCCAAGCAAAATCAGAGAGTCAAAACCCTGCACCATTGTTTGACTGTCCTCAGGGTAAAAGAGTTTTCCCTTATGTTCAGGTGGAATTTGTGCATTTTGATTTGTGCTCACTACCTCTTGTCCTTCCGCTAGGCACTGATGGTTTTGTTACTTTTTTTGTTACTTTTTTTGTTACTGTCTGGCTTTGTTACTTTCTCTTGCCTCAAGATTTCCCTTCTCCAGGCTGAACAATCCCGTTTCTCAGCCTCTCAGCACATGTTTTCATTAGCTTCTCAGTGCTTTAGGAGAGCAAAGAGCATTTGCAATGACTTCTTTTTATTTATTTTCTAAAAGCCTGACTTCGTGTTTGTTAGTACCATGGCAAAATAATTTTCTCTTTCAAGTGACAGAAGAATTACCCTGTATTTTGAAATTAAGGTATATCCCTAACACATTTATTAGATTATTGTATTCATCCTTTTCTCCTTTATAAAGTATTATGAGTCATGTTCATCTATCTTAGTACTAACATTTTATTGTTGCTTTTAGGCAATTTAGAAGCTATTATAAAAATAATGTATTAATAGTATTGTCCATAAAATGTTCCAAAACTGTAATTTTTTTCATTATAATTTTATTCTGCATTATCTTATCTGCATGTTCTCTTTTACTTCTTTAAAATATGAAATTCCTAATTTGGAATATCATGACTGCTGCATTTATTGAATTTACTTATACAAAGTTCTAAATATACTTATGATCACAATTTTAACTTCTCTAATTTAAGAAGATGAGATTAATGAAAGCAATTTAGGAACAAATCACAGGTCTATGCTATATCCTTGGCAGGATAGTTGGTACCCTTTGAACTAGTATCTTAAAACTGAAACATGAACAGGCCCAGACTCAGTGATTTCCTATTAACCAAAAGCGTCTTTAAGTCCATTCCTCTGTGATGCATCCACTCTGGCTTTTCTTCTGTTACTAGGAAATTCTAAACAATGAAATATAATAATTTACCCTTGATTCTGTCAATTATAAGAGAGGAAGAAGAATAATTTTTTATTAGGCAGTACTCAGTAATGAACCTGCCTAAAAATGTAAGCTTGCCAGATACTAGTCACCAAAGAGCACAGCAGGATGTCCTTTGAGAAGAACACTCAGATAGATGCAGTATGGAGTTAACGAAAACAGGAATGAGAAGGGAATTTGTATGCTGGGAAGATGAATAAATTTCATGTTCTCCCCAAAGAATGATTTTTCCTCATTACTCATTTGCACGTCTGATTGCTAACCAATTAACCTCTTCCTCCCTGTTTCCTGTACTCACTGTATAATAACTAGCTTTTGCACAAGAGAAGTTTCAATGGTAAATGTATGGCTGGTGAATGCATGCTCCCTTCCTTATTATTCCCTCATTGTTTATTTCAAAATAGATAAAAATAAAACAAAACAGATCCCACCCCCCAACTAACAAAACCAAACAAATAGATCAAAAAGCAAACACACACACAAACAAAAAAAAATTAATAAGGAAGGATAGAAAACAAAATTACACACGGCCTTCAACAGACAGAAAAATGTAGACTATTTTCTGCCTGAGAAATATAAACCTTGGAAGAGCTGAGTGCTGGTATATTCCATAGGTGTTTTATGCTGTTGCTGATTCAGTTAATCACTGTATCTATAAAATATTCCTCTTTTTTTTTTATTAATGCAAGAAACGCATCATTTTTTAAGCTTAATTGCAGGCATTTTTACTATTTATCACTGATGGAAAATTTAGGTACTTCAGTAACTAGATTTTTTTATTGAGATAGTTTATTTGAAACTCATTACTTACAGCTGCAGGGCACAATTTGAGTGTTAGTGTGAGTAAAGTTACAAGAAAAAAGAAGTGATTTTAATAAAGAATTTTGATTTATTATAAAATATAATGATTAAAAATGAGTATTTTCAACGGTTGAGTGACAATAAAAATTCCTTCTCTAGCTTTTTGGATACGACAGCAATAATATACCAATTCTTTTATGAAAAAAAAAAAAATCAGATAACCCCTCTTCACTTTCCCTTATTGAATAAAGATTAATTTGAGAGCAGTCACTACTTCTCTCTCACTCTCTAGATCCCCTTATGCTAATAAATATATAAAATTACAGATGGACTAAACCTCCCCTACCAGATCAGCTTCACTAAATTACTCCTCTATTTGCAACTGTGAAATACATCTGCATTCAAAACGTGACATCTATATAGGGAATGCAATGTTCTCCGGGAAATATCCAAGTCATTATGTATATATTTGTGTTTCCATGTTGTGAATGGCAAAATCATTATCTTACTCATGTGGACTCTCTTATTAAGTCAGGCTAATTTACAAACATTTGTCCAACAGTCCGTTGGGATGAGCACGAATTGGGATTTCCAGGAGTGTACTATGCTCTACAAATTATTCTAGCTATAATCTATTAAATGTTCTGTTACAGATATTCCTTTCCCCTCCAGTAGTACAGATATCAGGATGAGGAAGGAGCGGTAAAAAATTAAAACACATTTTCCTGTTCCTTACTTAAAGTATGTAACTATATGACTAGAAACTGCAAAAGGAAAAAAGGTGAAATGAGAGTTGTTTTCTTGTTAATGTCGAGATTCCACTGAATACTAGGCTTTCAGTCTTCACTTAAGACTTATATAGTGCTGCAGAGAACTTCAATGAAGCTGCTGCTAAAATTTGTAATAATACAGCCTGTTTTGGTATTAGTCTCCAGTAGTCCTATTTTTATGCTCTCCTAAGGAGAGTCAGGAATACAGTTACATGTGTAGCTATATGTGCAGGAAAGACACACTCTAAAAAACCTCTCCTTCTCTGCTGATGTCCCATTAGCCAAAATAACACTCTCTAGTGTCTGTTAGAGACTTAATATAAAAAGCATTCTTCTTCTTCCCCTATAAATCGCCATTCTTTTAGTGTTTACTTTAATTTACTGTTCCCTAAACTTTTTGTTTCCATCTTCTTTCTCACAATTTTGGCTTTCACTGGCCTTCCAACTGCTATGCTATAGTTAGCAGAACGTAAAGCAACTCTAAGCAGTCCTCCCCGTGTTCTGTTTCTCACTTCAGATGGATGGCCACGTCAGTATGAGAAGATAAACGATGTCAGAGAAAAGTGGCAAGGATGACAACTGAGAGAGAGATAAAAGTAGAGGAGAAAAAGACATCAGAAAAAAAAAAAAAAAGAATAAGATGGAGATACAGTTTTTGACTGAGCTGAATGACAGAGTAAGAGGGCATCTGATTTGGGGAATATTTGTCAGTATTTCTGAATATTTTACAAAAAAGAAGTTTCAGATAGATGGGCTTGCACAAATAGCAGGAAGGGAAAATTCAAGACATATTAAGCATAAAATAAAAATTAGGACTATATAATCAAAAAGTTTGGAAAAACTAGCTTTTTTGTTAAAAATACTTTACATTCTTGTACACGAGCTTATCCTAGCAGTCTTTTCTCTTCAAAAACTGTAGCAAATTTGGGGGTTTGGAGGGGCAATTTTTTTTTGTTGTTGCTGTTTGCTTTCAAAAGAACTACCCACTTGAAGCTTCTAAATAAATCTTAGGGAAAGTTACTTATGGAACATTTATTAGAAAAGTACCTGATAATTCATTATCTATTTTTTTGACTATCACTCACAATATGAATATCATCTTGTGTTCCCCTCATATATACATTTAAACAAATACTAAGGTGGAAGAATACTTATTTATAAAAAAACTAGAATTTTCTTTTTTCTTCTTTCAGGCCTTTAAAGCTGCATCTTAATTTTCAGTAAAAGTATTCTTTTTCCAGATCCATGAAACCAAGAAAAGTGCTTTCCTTATTAGAAGCCCTTTTCTTAGAAATGGTATTTTCTTGGACATTTTAACGTCCCTAAGGCTTTGGTTTATTCATCATTTTCCATTACCTAGTTACTTCCAGCTACAAAGATATATGGGAATCTGTCTATAAAGCACTCTGCAGGACATGTTCACAGCTGACAGTGTTCTTTTTTCCCTCAAAACTGAAATCTTCCCTCTCCTTTCAACTATAATCAGAGCAGCTGTAATCCTCAATTTCAGAGTATTCCCCTTTCCAGCTCTGTCAGTGTGTTGACAATATCACCAGAGTAGATACAAAAAAAAAGTGTTGTTGTTGCACTTCAGCATTTTTTGCCTGAAATACATCAACAAAATCTAATGTTGTACATTTATCTTTCCAGGTAGATGTCAATGATCTAATGATAGCATCCTGGATACATGAGTCTAGGTGACATTATTCCAATAAATTAAGAAAAATTGGATGTTGAAGTTGAAGATTTCCTTTTTTTGACATTTCAGAGTCATAAAAACTTTGTCAATCTAGAATTGATGTGAGATTATTGGCAAAATAAAGCCAAGAACAAAAATGAGATTCACACAGGAATGACTTGTGGATCTAATTTCAAGGGGATCATTTCTCCTCCCTCAGGTTCCCTGCTCTCTGAAATACTGATTGTAGCTGTAGCCAGAATACTTTAGCAATAGGATGTGATTTTAACAGCTGTTTCCACTGAGTTACATTAAATCATCAACAGAACATGTTTTCAGAGAGTTCTATAACTTGCTAAGAGAGTTTCTGTCTGCACTGATTTAAAAACTGAGTGGTAACCCGATTTTCTTATCTTGGTTCTAGAGAAAATTAGCCTGAAAAAATGTGTTAGATTGTAATAAGAGAGATTCAGAGTATGTTTTAAATTCCTTGGTAGATCAGGTGGCACATAACTATTTCCCTTTTAAATTCTGAAGCAGATTTATATGTAATATTAACTTTCATACAACTTAGGTATAAATGTAGCATAATTCTAGAAGAGATGGGCATAGTTTTTAGAAGTTCAATGATGAAAAATGCCATGTGGATCACTCGTTCCAGTACAACCTCTCAGTTGTTCACCAGTCACTTACTTTAGTCTCCAGATTACGAATGTTGTGACTAAACCCTAGTTGGCATCTCAGCCCCACCTAACCGCTCACTCGCTGCTCACAGTAGGATGGAGGAGAGTACTGGAAGAGTAAAAGTAATAGAACTTGTGGGTTGAGATAGACAGTTTAACAGGGAAAGCAAAAGCCATGCACACAAACAAAGCAACAAGGGATTCTTTCACCACTTCCGTGGGCAGCCATCCCCAGGAAAGCAGGGCTCCATCACACATAACAGTGACTCAGGAAAGCAAACACAATCACTCTGAATAGCCTCCCTTTCTTCTTATTCCCCCAGCTTTATATGCTGAGCATGATACCATATGATATGGGATATCCCTGTGGTCAGTTGGCCTCAGCTGTCGCAGCTGAGCAGAAAAGCAGAAAAGGCCTTGACTTTATAAAAGCACTGCTCAGCAGTAACAAAATCATCCATGGATCGTCAACACTGTTGTCAGCCTAAGTCCAAAGCATAGTTCCATAGTTGTTACTGTGAAGAAAATTAGCTCAATTCCAGCACAATTCAAAACCTTCAGCAACTGCCATATGAAAATGTCTGTAGAGTATGAAAATATACAACAGTTTATGGGCAGTTTTAGGATGTTAGGGTTAATTTCTGGTGAATGTTTAAAATGCAAGAACAAAGCATGGTGTAAATGAATGCTTAAATACATAAAAACAAATACACTAATAGTTTTGAAAGGGAGTTGAGTTTGTTGTTTTGTTTGTTTTACTCAAAATAAGATCAATTACATTAGACCAAAAAAGACACAATTTTTCAAATACTTGGCACTGTTGCAAGTCAGTACTCTGAATACTAGCAATAACGGTATTATAATAAAAAAATAATATGCCTGCTTGACTATAACTTGAATTTCGACAACAAACCAAAATAAGAATTCTTACAAAGTAAAGCATTGCTTGCAATTTTTAACTCGTTATCACTTGTTATGTTCATAAGGACTTTGGCTTGACAGAACAAGGTGACAACGGGCGTATTATTCTGGGGAAAGCAATAGAGAACTATTCCTTTGTATCATTTCAATTGACTCAAGCCATCTAATTTACTCATTTACACTTTGCATAGAACCTACTCTTGTGTCTCTCCAGCTTTATTCAATAGGTACTTTTTGTATCAAAAAGAACAGTAAACCCTTGATCATTATTCACTTTTCCATTGCTTTCATAATTTTTCATGTCTTTTCTATCATGTCCTTTCTCAGTCACCATTTGTCTAGTCTGAAAGAAGACAAGAATATTAAAATACATCTACGAAGTCCTCAAAAAATCAGGAGGCTGACTTTCACTTTTTATGTGTGCCTTACATTTTCAGATTCTTGCAGGATCCTTGGAGATTATGTTGACAAATTTTCCTCAGTGAACATGAAATTTACAAGCTTTTATCTTGTTTTATAAAAATATGTAAACATATTCATTGGAACAGAGAGAAAAGATAGGACCTCTCTCTTTCTGAATACCTTTATTACGTTGTGACAGAAGTACACTCTGATACCCAATCCTTACTTGCTGTCTCTATGAACACTATGATGATCCCAGAAAATCTGGGCTTTGCAATGGGAGAACTCACTCATTCTGCGCACCTCTACAAGCAGCCACATAGCAGGTGTAAAGGTCACTGGTGTCAAGTACCAGTTAAAAGAATCAGGCAAAATTCTTCCCTACACACCTTTTGTTCAGGGTAGAATCCCACACGTATGCTGAGGGAAATTAATTGGTAAAACTGCCTGCATACCTAGGTGATACCAACAGATGATGGAAGCAATGAATACAAGCAGAAGACAGCCTATACTGTGATATTTTAGAGGGATATAAGACCAATTTTCTTCTTTTTCCATGAAGAACGAAGATAAGGGCTTTTCCAGTTTAGAACTCTTCAAGAACCAGCTGAACACAATCGTGTGCAACATGTTCTAGGATGATCCTGCTTGTGCGAGTATGTTGGACAAAATGACCCCCAGCAGTGCCTTCCAACCTTACCCATTCTGTGATTCTGTGATCACAGTATCTCTAAGAAAATATTCCTTTTTCCTTTAACTCTCTTTAGATCACGCATAAGGAAAGAGTACCATCCTGCTTCTGTAATCAATAAATGGATTCCTGATAGGTTTATCTGTCTGATGAATGAATCAAGGAGCAATTTGCTTTCTCAGCTAAGAAAGAATTTAGGAAAACTTTACAAGGACTTGAATTGGGACATTATGGATATGGCACCTCTATTAAAATGTCCATTGAGACCTTCTCCACTGCCTGGATGTCATTTCCACATTAATCTAGTCTTGTTTACTAAATCCAAATTTTGCTAATCTTAAGTATGATATGATTATCTCATAATTAGGGATCTTTTGCCTCAGAATGTTATGAAACTTTGCAGTTTGATATTTATCTGTCTAGTTACAGTTTTTCTGTGGAGATATACTTACCCTTTTAAAACCCTCTAGATGTTATCACGTTAATGGTTTCAACATAGTTACTAATGTTTAAGGCAACATATTCTTGTATATGCCAGAGTACAACTAAAAACAGATATGCAACTTTGGACATTTCTCTTATACTACAGCATCGTCTAATTCTTCTGGAAGGAAGTAGTACGAGAATACATGAAGAGTCAAATAGGGCTAAGACCTATCTATCAGTACTATTTAAATGAAAAGCTGATCTGCTGCATTTCTCGCATCTTTTCCATTCACATTCTCTTTGCTGGTGTGGTCATTCCATTACATTTACCTTTTATGTTATTTTTACTAGATTTTTAAATGGAATTCCATTGGAAGAGGTCCCTTTCTGTTACTATTGATATTTTGTTTTTCAAATTACATCAATAGCATCATCCATCCTTTCTATGGATCCCCTCAAATACTATTTTTATTTCTTTTGAATTTCAGTAAAAACCCCTCATTTTTTATCAAAGACATGATTATCCATCTGAAATAGAAAAAGTGATATTTCAGTCAAGGATCAGAAAGCTCCTAAAATTTTACCTTTTTTAATCCATTATATTCAAGAAATTTCAAAGGCTTTGGAAATTATACAAAGCACAGGCATCATGAATATTTAATATGTATTTTCTTAACCAAGCTTCTTAATCCCCAAAATTGTAAGCATTACAGTAGACTCAAGCTCTTTGGAAGCAATCTTTTCTGTGTAATAATCTAATATTAACTAGCCTTGTATAACCAATTCTACTTCCTACTGCTGTGGAACCTCTACCTACAATGTTAAAAGACTCTTTTTATAGCTGTAGTGTTAAAATTATTTCATAAATCAAAAATTTTTACCTAGGTCTAAAAACTGGGCAGGAAAGAGGACCAAGCTCAAAATCAAATTGAGGGGGACAATAAGCTTCAAGCTTCACAGTTTTCAAATTCTTCACTGCTTGTCACCAAGAATCCAGCTCGCATATTACTCATAATTTGGTTATATGTTATCTTCCTTTGTGTGTTTGTTTGTTTTGATTTTTTTCTTATTCCTTTGATTTATCTTTTAACAACTTGTGTGGTGGTCCCTGTCTGTCATCACATCTCCTCTCTCTTTCTCGTTTCAACCAATACACTCGCTGTCACAGTGAAGTAAACGTCAACCTCAATGAACCCAGAAGACTTAACTAGCAAACTTTGCTTTTCTTGACTTGTTTTTCTCTTCTGTAATCTAATCTTTTATGCCCTTTCCTCACTCCTTAAGGAAATTTATATTCCTTAATACTTAGGAAAATGGCCACACCAAAGTTCTTATCAACTAACAAATAAAGATTGTTTATGATTGACATGGGGAATTCTCATTAAATGTTAACATGTCCCTGAAAAAAAGTATGATTTTAAATAACATCCTCATCTGTAAAGCTACAGTAATCTGTTAAAAAAAGACGACATCCTTATTTCCTGCTTGCTAGCTGAAGATAAGACAACTTAATTGTTTTCTTTTTTTTTTTTTTTAATAGCATTCCTACTTCCAGAAAGTCTTGTAAGATAGACATGATAATCTCTGTGGGAAATTAAAAAAAAAATAAAAAAAACAGGCTACCTATCCTCAGGATGAAAGAGACTAATTAGCAGATACCATTGTATAAGTCTACGCCACTCTGTTTCCCTCTTCAGTTCATTAGTTCAGTGCAGTTAAATACTACTAGATATGATTTTTCTTCTAATCTCTCAAGTCACTATTTTTATCAATATAAGACAACTAGAAACTGACATTTTTAAACAATCTATACCCTATTCTACTACTTTTAGAATAAATTTTCTGATGTACTGCAATGGGAATTTGTGAGTTTGCCTTGTTAAACCTCATATATTGGCTATTAAGGGTACATTAGAGACCTATATTGTACACTCTGCAAAATCTCCTAAATGCTGTATCCTGTCACTGCAAGAAGGTTTAGGCCAGATTTTTAATAGCCCAGAGGTGACAGTGCATATGCACCAGAGGACAAGGCTCATGCAGAAGAAGCTAATTAACATCAAACACTAATTAGTCCCTCAGTATTTAGCAATGAAGTATCAGCAGCTGTCTCAGATGCCATATGCTAATTAGCATTAATAAACTTCAGAAATAATTGTCTCCATTGTTTTGTGTCATAATACCTCCTCTAATTATACTTTGGAGAGCATTGCCTATAAATGGTAGCAAGCATTGCATTGCAATGCTTGAAGTTTAATGAGCAATTTACGGCAACTTGTGGCAATAAAAAAAGGATCTGTATAAGGAAAAAAAAAAGATTAATACTAATTTTATAATTCTATAATTATTGTATTGGCTTGTACCTGTGTTCAAAAATTTTGCAAAGTGGCAGTGAGATATTTTTTTTGTTCTGTATGCTGTAATGTATACAGTAAAAGGACAAAAATGTGATGTTTCAGTGTAATTGAATAGATTCACTGTCTCTGCATGCAAATTCTCCAAGAATTTTATATTTCACACAAAATAGTGTGAGCTATTTTGCTGGAGTGGTTATGCTCAGCTTTTGGTCTTTATGGTTGTTCAGAATTCCATTTGCTACTGGTGAGATAAAAACAGGAGCATTATTTTTTATTTATTCTGATTAATATGCATTATTCACTATGAAAGTTTTTCTACAGATTTATATTTTCTTTTAGTTGAAAAGCTTGTTAGCTTTCTTCGTTATGTGGTGGAGTTTTTTGTTTTGTTTTGCTAGTTTTGTTAGTTAGGGGGATTTTATTTGTTTGTTTATTCTAATCAGAATTCCAGCAAAATCCATAGGAAACAGAATTTAATATTGGGTCTGTGACACAAAACCTCAGCCAGACTGAGACTCTGGAGATTCAGTTAGACTTGCCTGAATACTTGTGATGGCACTTGTTAAAGACATGCAGCACAGCACTATAGGAAGTGCAATCTTCCATAAAATGATCCCTCTACACACGCTGCTCAGTGTCTATATTATCTGGTTTAAAGCATGTCAATAAAGTTAAGTCGCTCAAATACAGCAAGCATATGTAATATCTGAGCACACCTCCAACCAGGAGGTCCCAACAAATTGAAAATAAAAGAGCAGGAAAGGGCATATAGCCAGCTAGTGAAGACAAACTAGAAACAAACTGAGCAATAGATGCAAAAAGAAAGGACCCTGCATCTAATGTTTTGACTATATTTTACTAGCAGCATTAACAAATGTCCCAAGGGTCGTGCTTGTTTCAGCTACCTGTATTTGTGTAACTATTATGACTTAAAAGAAACAAGACCCTAATATGAACCTTCCTTAGATTTTTTTCTTTTTCTCTTATTTTTCTCTTTTGTATTTAATATTCTCTTACAAGTCAAACTACAATAATGGAAACAAATAATAATAAAGAAGCTGACAATTTTGTACATGCAGAAAAAGGGAAAAAGGTCTGAAAAATCCCTGTAAGTTCAATAATAGCATTGGTATCTTGCCCCAGATTTACAGCATTAAGAGAGCAGTGGAATGACATGGAGGTATCTGAAATTTGATGCATTTTGACTCATAGTAAGTATCATTCTCTCTAAAGAATCTAAATTTTGAATCTTTGCAAACAGATCCTTAGCACAAATAATAAGTGAGATTATCCGTTTCCCATTCTAGAAAGTCTTTACCAAATTCAGAAGTCAAAAATAAAATTAAACTAAACAAAACAAAAAGATAGGATGCAAACCAACATCCCACTGCCAAAGGGACTGAACACTGTTCCATTATTCCATAACTATGCTCTGTCTAATTCAGTTTAGTTTGACTGGAGATATAGGCATCCTGAAGGTCTGTTTTGCAAACAGAAAAGTGTTGATGTTCCACTGTTTACTTACGTGTTTAAAAAATTGCCCACCTTCCTCCAGCAGTTTGTCAGGAATAGCCAGGATATTCTCAACAGAAATTCCAGGAGTTATAGAAGCAATTAAACAAACAAACAAACAAAAACAACAAACCAAACAAAAGTTAGTGTAGCAATACACAAATCCGTTAGCATTTAGCAGCCTAATCTGAAGTTGCAGTTGTTCAGGACTGTGACAGAACTTGTAAAAAATTATTTCCTCCAAGGAAAGGGCTCATTAGCTCATAGAAATGACTAATGCTAAGAAGGGTTATTACTCTCTTATTTCTACCAGTGCAGAACTTAAGTATGAAGATTCCACCCATTGCATTAATGTCTATGAAACAAATGAAATGCAGATGAAAGAATGCATATGCTTAGGATAAGTACATATACATATACTTCCAGGTAGTATGTATTTCAGGCACAAAATTCAGTTATAGATTGTGTTTGGATGTGAAATTTATGATTAAGAATATCTACAAACTCTGTAAATTAACAAATCTACCCTTCTCGCAGAAATAATAGTAAGGCAGTTAATAATGCAGGAGGAGTCGCAGACTCTGGAACTTGAGGTTTGACCCTGTAAACTAGCTTCTTGGCCATAATTCCAATTTGCGGTGATCCTTGATTTCACATTTTCTCCCGCTTTAAAACCATTTTTTGCTTGTAGCAGTCAAAAAGAAAGAAACTTCAAAGCAAGCTAAGTCCATAATTATTTCACATCCATACCTTGTTGTATGTCTATAAAAATAAGTAGATTGTGTATATCTATTCATATTCAGTTGCAGGAACATTAAACTGTAAAGATATTCTCATAAATGCTTCTGTATATCTAATCATATCTTAAAGATTTTCTTTAGAAATAACTGTTTCATGTGGGTTTGAAATGCCAAAAATAAAAACTATCTTTCAGAAAACATCTTATTTATTCAGACCTAAAGGGGATTTCTTCTAGTGGTTTAAACTTCAGTTTGGACTAACAAGGTGATTTATGCATTTATACTGTATTTTATTTCTTATCAAAAGTTTAATGCAATCATTTTGGGGTTTTGTTTCCACAACAAGCTCCAGGGCCTTTGATAAAGCTTTTAACTGGAAACATTTTTACCTTTACTCTTTATCAAGGTTTCATGGCAGAACTTAATATATTATGTAGGTAGTTGATTTAGACATAGAGTAATTTTTCTCATTTTTTATTAACAAGATTTTCTTCTAACAAGTTGGTGTTTCCTCTTACAGTATCATGTATCACAGTGCAATATTTCTCTTGATTGTAACCATATAAAAATGTAAAAGGATAATTCATTGTTTTCCCAACAATAATATATATATAAAATCTTGACAATACCAGATTTCTACACATCAGCACACGGATTTCTAAAATGCCCATTTCTCCTAGGTATCAGAAACCTAGACCATCTCATACACTGTGGACAAGGTGGTGGCATGTACCTACTCCCAACAGAAAAGACTGTGTGGAACCATGCTGCCTTCTAGGGAAGGATCAGAAGATTTCCTAGGTTCTTTATATGTTTAATAGAAGTATGGAAATAAAAGTACTCCAAAAAATCATTAGACATTTTGTAGAGCCCAGCTCAGTGATATATTTAATGTGCAACTTGCTTGAAAGTATATAAAATACTCCTGCTAGAATTCTTTGTGTGTTCTTCTTCCTAAGACTACTTATGTACCTAGGTGGGTAATCATAAAATCCCATGTTGTATTCTGGTTATCTGAACACATAAACAATAGTGCCACCTTGCTATTCAATGCTCATAGGACAGATGAGGTCTAAATCCATATCTTATTTTCCCTTTAGCTGTTCCTCCAAGTTACTAAGAATTGCTGCTCTTATCTTTATGAAAGTTAGGGATTTATTTCCATCAGCAAGCACTGACACCTTCTGTTCAGCCTGGAGAACAGGAGACTCAGAGGAGACCTCATTACAGTCTACAACTTCTTTATGAGGGTAAGAGGAGGGACAGACACTGATCTCTCCTCTTTCATGACCTGAGGGAATGGCCTGAAGTTGGGTCAAGGGAGGTTTAGAATATTAGAATATTATGAATATTAGAAAAAGGTTCTTCACCCAGAGGATGGTTGGGTATTGGAACAGGCTCCCCAGGGAAGTGGTCACAGCACCATGCCTGACTTCCATCTCGGCATGTTCTGTGATTCTGATCTCTTCTATCAGGCACTGTGCAAATGTAACTATTATCAATTTAATCATAAGTACTTAGGAAAATGGTTGTTTTATTTATATTTTCATTGACCTAAACAACAGAGAAATTTTATTGGAGTGACAAGCCCCAACACCTCTTTCTCCTGCTGTACAACTACCTACCTCCAAATTCATATTCAGACTCAGAAAGGTCTCCTTTTGCAATTTCACGAAGTTTACTTTGAATAGGTTTCTTTCACCAGCCTCCTACACTGAGGTGAAATTCATTTACAATTTCTTCCTCATGTCATACCCAGTTTAGCTTCAGGTCAACCCAACATCTCAGTTTTGCATCACTTCTCTTGGGATCCACATTCAGAAGAATTCAGTTGTCTGAAATATCTTAATCATACAGATTTACACAAGTTATCTGTCTTACAGGTCAGATTTTCTCCTTAAGTTCTGCTTTTCCAGATTCCGAAAGTCTTCACGCTTTTTCACCTCCAAGTGTCCTAGGGTGTAACATTCACACTTCCCTGTTCTCCTTATGCTTTTAGGTATCACTGTATCATTTGCATAGACATGATTCTTCATGAAGTCCAGAATTAATTTCTTTCATAAAATGCATAAATTCAGAACAGTAAAGGAACTATGGGCTAGTTGTCTACCATTTCCTAGCCTTATACATTTATTTTTGATGGATTAATCGGGTTATTGAAGACTGCCTATGACCTATAATCTGCAGCTTTTTCTCTCTTGCTATTTGATCTTGCAGTTCAGTATAGATACTCTTCCTAATTATACTAATTCATGGTCCACACATGTAACAGAATTGATAATTTGTTCTTATTTTTGAAGAAGCTGCTATTATTCCAAGACCTTGATGCTTTGCACCTTTCCTTTTTCTCCATATCTAAGGAGGATGCTTCAGCATCTTCAAAGATCTGTTTCCCCTAAACTCAGGAAAGCAACTGTCTGGAGAATAAAATATAAAATATAATAATAAAAATAATAAAATAGTCATATTCGAAGGAGAAAATCCTCATAGAATGATGACAGTTATTAGACTGCATATCTTGAAATAAAATATTATTAGCAAACATATCATGTTTTTTTAAAGACTCATTCTGTTACACAGTATAGCAGAACATAAACCTATTTTACAGAGTGTCTAAGCTTTAGCAAGCTGTGTATGTCAGATGGAAGAAACAGGATAAGAAGCAGAACAGAATGGAGAGATCAGAAGGACTCAGTATGGACACAGTGTGGACACTGCATGGACACGGCACGGACAGCAACATCATTGGAGGAACAGCTCATGGACATCTCATAGGAGTAATTGGTTGAGAGTTAAATGCTAAAACAACCTATGGTGTTACAGATTATATGAACAACATATCACTTCAAGATTAGCTAAGAAGAAACTGGTACATAAACATTCAGCAATTGGCTAGAGTCTTTTCGAAACATCCTATAAGTTATTAGAGACATTAGAATTTATAGCTGTCTAATTGTGATAAGGCAAAAGTAACCTATTCCAGATTATAAAAAGGTTTGTAATAGGTGATTCAGTAGTAGCTGGTAGCTGGTAGGTAGAAGTAGCATTAGTAAAGAAAGCAATTAGAGAAGAAAGAACCTAGAGTAAGCAAATGCTTTTTATTTACACAAATTCTCTCCTAGGGCAACTGGTCTTTCATATTTCACATCTACTGAGCCAATCTGAATCAAGAGGAATATCATCCCTAAAACATATTGATTACTACAGCTAGTTCTGCAATGTATATAGTATTTGAGTATTGGGTACATGTAGCGTGTGCCAACAGGTTCTGCCTTTGTGGGGGGAAAGGTAATTTGAGTTTTTAGTTTGCACTGTTTTTCATTTTGGGTTTTGCTTGTTTGTTATGGATTTTTTTTTTCTTTGGTCTGAAGTAAAGAAGTAGTAAGTTTTGAAAGAAGTTAACATAACTGCATATTTCTCATGCTAAGTGAGAAAAACAGTGGTAAATAGATACTCTATGTAATGGATATACTAAAAGGATCTATAAAATAAGACTAGGTGTATTAATTCCTACAGGTGATTTACTAAATAAGTGAATCTGCAATGAATCTCTGAGCTTTCTGATAGGATGTCATTATAGCAAGACATTACCTATACTGAATGACATAGTTACATGTCCATCTACTTGACTGAAAATATAACAGCCACCAGAAGCAGAAACACTTGCAGTTTGTGCATTCCTTGTAAATCATTTAATATATTAATTAAACCTTTTTGCCTTATTACTTAGGACTTGATGACATGGTATGTATTGCAGCCTACCTGTCATAACAGATGTTCTTTTCATTCTACGACTACAATAAAGCAATTCTCACAGGCAATAAACACTTTGGCCCTTAATAAATGTTGTGGGACATGATATTTTTTGCAGGAGAGCCAGAAAAAAGGACTGAGTGATTTATAGGTTTTTTTACATGACTTTGTTTTATAACTCAAACAGTTGTTGAGTTGTTGAGGTGCAGACAAACACATCTGTGATCTAATGATTGAAAAGAAATAAACTTTAAAATTAAAACCAGAGGACAATTTAACCCCTTATAAGACTTCTGAGTTTCTCAGAAATAATGAAAGAAATAGCAAAATTACCTTCTCTATTTAGACTTCTGAGGGTGTTAACATCAGTGCAGTGAACCAAAATAATGCGAAGGGAAGTAAAAGACCACTTTAGGCTAAAATATAAAAGCTATGCTGTTGTTTTGGTTGTGGATATGTAAGTCATCTGGATTATTTTCTAGGATGCCCTGCAAAATATGTAAATTGAAAACAATGTCAAATGTAAAAGGAACATCAAAGTAGCTGTTCTACACTTGAAAACAGATGGAAATACAACACCTCCAGCTTTATACTAATAAAATCTAAACTGCTTGTGTCTAAAAATAATGATCAGATTTTTCAGCTGGTATTAATTATTGGCAAAATGTAACTTTCCATCTATCCATTCTTGAAAGTATTGACTTTGAAGTCAATACTTCAAAGTGTTCAAAGTACTTCAAGACAAAGTGCTTAAAGAGGAGCAAAATGAAATTGGCAATAAATTTTGTACACATTAAATCCAAGCGGTTACATGAGTCTTTTTACTTTACTTGATTTCAGCTTTTCTTTTGCTTTCCAAGTTATTGCACTTGTTTATTTTATTGTTCTTTTCCCTTAACAAAGAGCTATTTTACTTCAACACGGGGGTAAAAATCTGATGTAAGAATAATCAGAAAGTGTATTTTTCAGTCTGATTTCATCCTAAGACTATAAGAAACAGAATTAAGAAATGGAGAACACAGCTCTATGAATTAGAACATAAGAATATATCCTTATCGAAAATGCATAAGGGAAGGGAGATATGCTGTGAATGGTAACGCCTTGTGTGAAGTAGAAGTAAAGTCAGAAATTAAAATAGAACAAGATTTACAGAGGACCTGCTGCCACTTCCTAGTGGCAAAAAGAGACTCCAGCTGCCATTTCCCAGATAACATAAAGGTCACGCCATCCCATAAAAGTTCCCTAAGCACTGGTAAGCACTTGTACACTGAAAAATGGCATGGTATGAAGGCATCACAGCCTGACTTCAGTAAACAAGGTACAGGATGGGAATGTGATGACCCCTTTGACCTATGCCAGCTATCCATCAAGAAACAATAGATGTCTCTCACACCACCGAAATATAGCATTTCTGATGAAAGTCATTCAGAACACCGCCTAAACCTAAAGACATAATATATAAAGAGGTTGAAAATGAAGGGAAATTAAATTCGGAGAAGTTTTCCACCAACCCTGCTGGGGCAGCTGACAAGCTGAACCTCCCTTCTTCACCTCATGTAGGGACATTTGTATGGGTAAGCAGTAACCTATGTGTACTAATTGCTTGCTTCAGAGATTAGAATTTGTCTTTGCTTCATAATATTTTTAGTAGACTATTTTGCATTAGAACTTGTGGTTATGCTTTGCTTTGTACTGTTTAAATGTGTCTTTGCAGACAGACCCTATCACAAACTACCATGATCCCTGACTTGTCGCAATTTGTATTAATAAAAAGTGTCATTTCGTAACTGTCAGAGCGATTCCATTATAAAGATGCTAACAGTTTCATTGACAGCAGAATACACATTGAGACGGCCCCCTGAGGGGCCCCTCCTCTGTTGGATCAGGTCTCCCTTGAAAGGACTATAGAACATAACTTACAATTGGAGAATCTCTGGTGAAGGTCACCCACACATGGGACACTGGCAGACTGGTCAGGCAGTATAGGGTTTCAGTTTACCGGGGGTACTTACAGTCAAATAAATCACTAAAGGTTGAGACAATCTCCGCTTTTGAATGGTCAGGCAAAAACACCCTCTTTTCATGGCACCTTGGATGAGAAAGATCTTGGTAGGGTATATTTGCCTTTTTTTATAATAGCTTCCATGAATTAATAGCTATTATTTTTCTTTTTAGTCATAGCAAATCAGCAGTTAAAGTATTTCCTCATGTCATGATCAGCCTTTTATTTCATGTAATGCCATATTTTACTGAACTGCATTCTCTGTTTTTTCTTATGATCCCGTTGTGGGTTAGCAGATGGTTTTTTGTTAAAACTTTTCCCCTTTATTAATTGAATTAAATAAAAGGTCATTTCCCTTCCCAGTTTCCCATCCTCCCCTCTCCTTTTCCCCTTTCACACACCCCTCCCCCATCTGGTTTTCTCCATTTTTGGTATTGATTTTCTTTGGGAGGAGCTGGGGGTGGGGGGAGATGTATCAGGGATTGGGGGGCTGGGAGTGAGCCCCTCTTTTTTCCCACTCTAGGTCTTATCTGAGGGATCTTTTTCCCATGGTCTGTGGCCACGGCTGACATTCGTGGCAGCTTGGTGAAGGGCTGCCAGAACTGGGTGGGGGGACTGTGGGGCTCCGCCATTTCCTGCTGCTGCCATGGCGAGTGAGCTGTCATGCCTCTTGGTGATGGCACTAGTGGGGGTTGAGCAGTGCCAGGGTGGCAGCATGGGGGAGACAGGCATTGCAAGGCGACCAGAGCAGTGATGCAGCTGATCCCAGAGAAGCCAGCAGTAGTCCCAGGAAGTATTTTCTTGGTGAAGGGCCAGGCACACTGCAATGGGTTCATCCTGAGAGCGAGGGGCCCACGCTGTGGAAAGCATGGTTTTGGCAGCATGGCAATGGTGCTGCTGGGATTGCCAGGTGAAGGGACGCTGGGAGCCGGACACCAGGAGAGCCGGGAATACCATGAGCACCAGGAGATGACAAGCACAGCCATGATACCAGCACGGGACCAGGGGGCCAGTTTTTGGTGGCGGCACAGGCAGAGGTTGAACAATGCTGGCACAGTAGCAGCGCTGATGGGACAAAGGCTGCTTTTTCAGGCCAGTAGCCATGGCCAGTCAGGTGGCGGTGCCGGGGCAGTTTTGCGGGCTGCCAGGGGGAGGAGAGGTTTTGGAATTCCAGGACCGCACCAGGGTAGCTGGGACCCAGAGTCCACGATGTCCAGCATGGGGCTGGTGCTGGCAGCCTGCAGGGCTGATGCCACTGCTTCGACAAACGGCAATTGGAGGGGGGGAGCTCGCTGGGTGCCTCGGAGGCAGCTGCTCCCGGGCCGGGCTCCCTGGACAGGAGTCGGCGCAGGTGGTGGTTGTGCCAGGACCACACTTAGCAGCCACAATGACAGGCAGTGTGGTGGTGGGATGTGGCAGTGCTGTATTTCTTTGGTGCATGGCTTCAGCCAGCAGAGCTCTAGAGGCGGAGTTGGGGCTGAGCTAGGGCAGAGCTGGTACAGCATGGGTGCAGGAGGGACCAATGGGAGTCCAGTTAGGTGTGGGCACGTCCCTCTCAGGGAAGGCTGGAAGGAAGCACGCAGCCGCTAAAGACAGGGAATTCTGGGAGAACCTGAGAACTCTATATAACCAGAACACTTCTCAGGCTCTTTCTCTTTTCGCATCCAGAGTTCATTGGAGAAGGTGTTTGTTCGCTGCCCGGGGTTGCAGCATCCGCCATCTTGAATCCACCACATGTTTTCTCTGGTCCTTCTACCCCCAGCCGCCGCTTCTGCCTTGAATCTGCTACTTTCCTGCCGTGAGTTTTTGGTGGTTTGTTTGGTGAGATCCTGGATCCCTTCCCATCTCCAGCAGCTGTCTATCCACTCCCGTGGCGCTTTCCCAGAGACCAGCCAGTGGCAGAAAACAGGCGCACACCCCTACTCATCATCATTGCTACCTCCTGCGGCTGCTGGCGCCACCTGCTGTTTACTTCAACCAACTGCACTTTAGGACACTTAAAACGGAAAATGAGAGGGGTTTTTTTGGGTTTTTTGGGTTTTTTTGCTAGGTGTGTGTGGGATTTGTGTGTGTGGTTATTTTGGTTTTGGTTTGGGAAGTGATTGTNTTTGGGAGGGAAAGGGTATAAGAAAACCCCACTTACCTGTTTGTAAAATTCAGTTTCCCTTAAAAAAGCTAGGGGGGTGGGAAATGCTGGGACCAGGGACATCTGTCGCTTCTGCCCACCATTTCTGGGGCCAGGACGGCCAGGGCCAGTGCCAGGAAAGGGGCTGCTTTCAGCGAGGCAACTCCCCCGCCACCCCCCGGCTGGGAGTGGGGTGGTGGGCTGGGGGGGGGGGAACAGCAGCAGGCTGCTTCTCCCACCTCTGCCGTGCCTGCCTGCCTCTCCTCCTCCCTGCACAGCTTCTCGTTTCCCTCCAGGAGAGTGGGCCAGCGGCACGCAGCCCAGGGCCATCTCGGGCTGCGCAAGGGGGTCCCTCAGTCCCAGCTCCTGTCCTCAGTGCCCACAGGCCCCCACGGCATGGTTCACCCATTTCTCTCGGCAATCAAGTAACCCTTCAGGGAGGTTACTTAAAAACACACACTTCTTTTTGTGTTTTTCAGAGGACCTGGAAGACCCAGGGAGTGATACCAGCAGAGCGGGAGGGAGAGAGAGAGACGACTTTTCCTACCCTTCCCCCCTCTTTTCTTCAGCTAGCCATCTAGCTGAAGGAACAGTTCCTTTTCTTTTTTTTGTTTGGGTTTTTTTTTCCCTTTTGTGTTTTTTTTCCCTGCGTGTCAAGTGTTTCTCTGTGTAATTTTGGGGTCTCTTTGGGTTATCCCTTCTTCCTTACTTTAAACCCCTGTAATAAACTGTTCACCTGCTGCAAACTCTGTTCAGTTTTCCATCACCTTTATTGAACCTGCCCCTAGATGATAAAAAGTGGTTTAAACCATCACAGACAGGTCCTGAAAAACAAAATTACGAAAAGCCTAACATTCACTTCAGCTTACCTGATATCGTTGTTGCTTTTCTTATTTTTTTTCTTTAACTTCTAGTTAATTCATTTATTTACAGTCAAAGCCAGTTAACATTATACTTAGCCCTGGTTTTAACATTAGATCAGCCCCAGACATCCAGTTTTGTTACACCTCTATTCAGTTCTGTACGTATCACATGTTTCAATTTTAACTTCAGTGGTCTTGGAAGTCCACAGTGTTTCTGCTCATACTGCTGCAGTATCTTGTAATTCTGTCAAACAAGATAAATTAATCAGTTTATATAATCCTGAAATTTTTAAAAGGTCTTTTCTAGCCAGATGCCTCTTATTTTATATCATATAAGGTCATTTATTTATTCTGTTCTCTTAAAAATCAACTATTTCCCAGAGAAAACTTGAAATACATACGTCCTCTAAGTTAGGATTTTCACATAATGAGACCAAGTGACTTGGTAATTGCTGAATTATTCTTCTGAGTTGTCACATAAAAGTTGGGGAAAGAAGGGGTTTCACTCAGCCTTTCGAGAAGGGAGATTTTTCTCTACCTTTAGTAATTTATTTTTCTGTCAGGGCCCCTTTAGTGCTCGATCAGTCTGTCAGAGTCCCATCATAAGGCAAAAAAACACCAAAATAGATTCAACAATTGAAGGGCGAGTTCAATTGCCCTTTTGAGGGCCCTGCACCAACAGAGGAGAGAGACTCCTCAGCAAGTTTTCTTGATGTGTTATTCATTGCTGGCAACTGTTTACATACCTTATTAGGAATAACTCTAACAGTGTACAAAATAACACCTTTTATTAATAAATATTCTTACAAGTGTGCAAATGTCTGTGGTAGTTGGTGATAGGGTCCTTCTGCAAAATCACATTTAAAACTGTCTAATAAAGTACACATAAGCACAAGCTCTAAAAAAACACAATCTACTAATAATATTATGAAGCAAAAGCAAGTTCCAATCAATAAAGCAAGTAGTTAGTGTGCATAGCTTTACTGCTCACTCACACAGGTGTTCCTATATGGGCAGGAGAATAGAGGTTCAGCACATGAAATGTCCCAGCAATGTGGTGGAAAATCTTCTTGCAATTTCGTCACACTTCTAATTTCTTTTCTATTATTTTTGGGGGGTTAATGCAGAGTTTTAATAGCTTTAGTCATTTTGTTGTATTTAGGATAGTGCGACAGGCATCTATTCTATCTTGATGGATGACATGGCACAGATCAAAAAGGTCACCACATTCCCTTCCTACAGAAATGTTTGTGAAGGAAGACCATGACATCTTTACACCACTCCATCCTTAAGTGCATTCTGTTATGAGAGGTCTCTCTTTATCACCAGGAAGTGGCAGCTGGCCTTTCCTTTTCAAATCTTATGCTATTTTAATATTTGACTTTATCCCACATTGTTGATCAGAGAAGAGAGAAGCTTCAGTTTCACCTTAAAATGAAAAAAATATTATCACCAAATTGAATTGTGTACACGCTTCATTTTTGGAAAGAAACAACAACAAATGATACTTATTCATATATAAAGGAATGTTATGTGCTAAGTATGATTAATTGCCAAGTTGTATAATTGCCACTGACAATTTTGAAAATGCTTTGTTTCTGAGTTTACTTTGGTATCTGTCAGATTTAGAGGGTTAGCTGTATCTTAGACTTTCAAATACAAGTCTGACTTCTTTATTGTATCTTCCTTAAAAGAAGCTTCTGCTTATGAAAATAAAGAGAACTACTCTGATGTTAAGACTGTTTTATTATGCCAACATTGTCAAAATAAAAATTTTCCATGCAATTTATAGCTGAAAGCTGTCTACACTAACTATAGCAAGAGAACCACAAGAAAAGATTTTAGCGGTTCTCAAGTAACATCTTCTAAGCAGTAAAGGCTAGATTACTCTGAAATGATGGAAGAATCAAGAAACTTGAGTGAGAGAGAAGTTGCTTGAAATGATAGAATAAAAATCCTGTCCGAGTTTGGTGGACAAAATATTGGTTAATAAATTATGGATAAAGATGAATTAAAGAAATAAGAATTTTATTATATGAGGTAGGAAAAATTAACTTCAAAAAATATTAATATACCAAAAACATACAGAAGAAAACCAAACAACTACTTCCCAAAAACCCAAAACAACCCACCAGATATATACACACCAATCCCAACCCCCACCAGGCAATAAGCAAAACAGAAAAAAAAAAAGAGAAACTTATTCCCCATTTCAATGTCCAAAGGTGCAATTGATTCGATGTAGATAGCAGGGGGCGCTGATGGCCGTGGGGGCAGCAGCAATGAAGGATGGAAGGTGTGCACCTGTAGTATGTATCTGGCTAGTATCTGGAAACATGCCACCGGAGTGAAGGGATGACCAGCAGAGCACATGGTGATTTCCAAGATGGCGGACACTGGAAAACCTGGGCACTGAAACCAGTTCCTCCTCCAATGAACTCCCAGCCACGGAAAAGAGGGAAGACTGGAGAATTCTCTGCTTATATAGGCCTCCAACTCTCTCAGAACCTCTGCCCTGTGTGCCTCCCTCAGCCCACCACAAAAAGGTCTCACTCCTCACTGAAACCTCACTGGTCTTTCCGGTGCCACCCCGCCCCCAGCTCCATTCCAACTCCACCTCCGGGCCAAGCCAGCAAGAAAACATGATGGCCATCATGTTTTGCTATCACGCCACCGCAGCCACCGAGCATGGCCCCCACACCACCGCCAGCCACGCCAATCCCCCTGTCCAGGGGGTCTGGCCATGTCTTTGCCAAGCAGATTAAAAATTCACAAAAAAGCCGCCACAGACCACAGCCCAGGTCTCCCCACCACCCTGCACTGAAGACAACATGGCACAGCAATGTGTCGCCACCCTGCTGCTGGGGCTGCTGCCCGTAGCTGAGCCTGTGTGGATGGCACAGAGAATGCTGCTGTGTGGCTGCCGGTGGGTCCTTGACTGATGGACTTAAGCAGGCTCGCCCACCTCTGCCACCAGTGTGCGTTCCATGCGCCTCCATTCGGTGCCGCGTTTGCCCCTCCACCTCCACCGCCACACCACGACTGCAGCACCGCTCCATGCGCTGTTCATAGGCAAGGGCTGGCAGGCACCTACAATGCACCAGCCAACAGACAGGAGCGAGTAAGCTCGCTGCTGCTGCCCCACTGGTGTGGGGAATGCCAGCTGCGCGACCACCGATCCAGCCCTCACCGCACCTAATACCCCGGTGCTGCTCGCTGCCACAGCCAGAGGCATCATGCAGCCTAGCTCTGCCGGACCAGGACCCTGACTGGACCAGCTGGGATCCCACCACCACCATCCCTCTCACGGCGCTGCCCCCACTGCCAGCGCCCCGCAGCCAGGGCAGCAAACTGGGACACCGCCGAGAACCAAGCTGGCTTCCAGAGCGCCCAGGGCCCCCCGGACAATGGCCCACCACTCTGGCCATGGCCGCGTGCCCGGTATCAGCACCACTGCCGAGAGCCACGGCGACCCGTCCATCACACACAGGGAAAAAAAAAACCAAAACACAGTGACGGACATGCAAAATCCAGGGAGATGCCACATTGTGGCCAGGAGACTCAGAAAACCTCCCTTTCCTGGTAATCCTGGTCCCCCCCCCCCCCAACATTCTTGGGTGTTACTGGCTGTCCTTGTGGTCATGGGGGCCAGCGTGCACCACAAGACCCTGGTCTCCTTGAATCCCCCTACCTTCGCCCTCCCCGATCCCAGTCCCACACGTCCCACACACACACTTTTCCCCTGAAGCAGAAAACACACATGAACCAAGGGAGAATGGGGCAGGGGGAGGAGGGAAAGGGGGAGGGGAAGAAATGGGGAAGGAAGAATATCTTTTTATTTAATATAGGAATAGTTTTCCCAGCCTTAGCTAACTCACAACAAAGCCATTAAGCTAACTGGAATAGTATCACATCCTCACTGTCCTCATCGTCAACCATGTTGATTAATGCATGTTTGGAAACATCTTGACAATATGAAATATCTTGAAATACTATTCCTTTGGTTCCCCCTAAAACTTCTGATGAAAATATTCTTCTACCAATGAAGAATGCACTTCATATTGCCTGCATAATTACTGATCAAATCAGAAACAATTGACCATTAAGTGTTAGTGCCTACTGATGTCACTGTCACCAGGAAACCATGATTTCTTTGACTGTGGTGAAGAATTAAAAACTAGCATGATTGCAATGAGACAGGTCTTTGCTAAGATATGCTTACCAGAGATGAATAAACTTTTGACCTTTGATGAATTTTCACAGAAACAGACATGCCTGAAGCTTATGTAGGAATTTCTGAAAGACCAACACTAACAAAAGTGTTCTGTAGTGGTTTTGACACTCCCATTTGAGCTTGGAGAGGCCACCTTCATCATGGAGATCAAAATATCTATGGACCTGTCTGAATATCTTGGGCAATTCACCAAATACCAGTGAAAAGTAAAGCAAATTTTATACCTATTTTCTTAATAGTGTATGAGGAAATGTTGGAAATAGGGAGGGGAAGAAAAGGAAAATTTCTTTGCTATCTGGACATATACACAGGGGAGGAAATGAAACTTTTTCTGCAGAGAGAAACGTGAGAGTTTCAAATTTGGAAAGAGCAGATGTAGGAAAGAGGGGCTAGCTGACATTATAGAGAGCTGTATAAAGTTCCTCAGATTCTAATGCCTTAAGGCAGCCAGCTTAACTCAGTATGGGCTGCTCCAGACAGAAGGGTCCATGGGGCTGTTTGAAAGAAACTGTAGGAGGACACAGTTTAAATACTTAGCACAAATTTCTGATATTACTTTTCCATACCTTGCCTATGAACTTCAAAACTGATCTTATAAGTTTTATTCCCTGTGTCTGTAATTAACATTAGTCAAAACAGACAATCCTATTGCTACTGATACTTTTATTATAGATATGCATTATAAATGGGGATTGGGAAAGTGAGACAACAGATAAGCCTAAAAAGGGATTTACAACTGCATCAGTAGGACATATAGCTTTAAAATTGCAGCTTTAAAATTATAGTTTACTATAGTTAAAACATCAATGAGATATAACTGCATTGCCGAAATCTATCCAATAATGGCAGTATTTTTTCAATCAAGGTTTTTATTGCTTACAAGATAAGGGTGCATATTAATTTAAATGCATATTCTCTCATTTTCACCAATCCAGAACACAATACTGATATTGCTGTCATTGGGAGGTATGTCCAATTCTGGTTTTGAATATCGTTTGTATTCCTCAATTTTTTCTTATTCTAAAAACACACTAGTCATTGCACTATAACTGACACGAAAATATTTCTTTTTGGGGAGATGTTATTTAAGAAGGCATAAATTTATCTTTTCAATTGTCTCAACTCATCTTTCAGAATATAAGTGTTTTCAAAGTAAAATTTAAAATTCAGTATCTGAATTTCTCTTATACAATTCTCTCTACTATAATTATTATTATAGAATTTTTTGAAGTATAACACCTTAAGAAACAGCGTAACTTATGATTTGATAGTGAAATGAAATATTTGTCTAAAACAAACTTTCAGGAGTAAAAATAACAAATATATTATTTCTTTCCATTTTTGAAGTATTGGTATCATCAAATTTGACCACGGTGCTGTACTGCATTAAAATATTTACCTAATATGTCTGATTTTCATAATAGCAAAGGTTTAGCTTATTTTATTTTTCTCATGCATTGAGAATAAATTCTAATGTGCTTTCTGAGAATTACCACAGTAAGTCAGACTCAATTTACAAAATGAAACCCTGGGGCCTGGTGGACACTGACAGTGATACAATAAACAGTTCTGCTCTCTTATAGTGTTTTGCTTGAAGCAAGAAAATGATTTCAAGTTCAGAAATTTCAGACTGAAAACTAACAAGTAAACACAGAATGTTAAAGTGTTTAGTAATGATTTCTTTTTGGGTTTTTTAGGAACCATTGCAGCTAAAGGGGAGACTAAATAAAAAAAGTATTACCCCTAAAATGACAGATATACTATGACTAAAACATAAATACTTGATTAAAAATGTCTGAAAGGTTTTGGTGAAGTTTTTTTACTTTGTTTCTTTCATGATCTGACATGACGGATTATATTAATTTTTACCATATACTCCAAAGCCCATTTCATGGCACAGATTCCTCAGCTACAGTTCATACACAACCTATGCCAGACTTGCTTATCTACATGACTACAGAGAGATGCTAGACTACAATTCATTTTTTGCACTAGTATGACAACTATACAAGCTATTAGGCAAGACAAACTCTTAAATGTAGGTGAAGTTTTGGCCTCTATATTTAGTTTGAGCAAGGCATACCAAGCATTTTCTCAATGCCTCAATTTGTTCTAGGTGCTGTATCAAGACATTTTTATTTCATTGAGCAAAGATGATCTGGTGTCAAAAGTGAACCTATCTCTATATTTTTTGCACTCATATGGCCTAATCTCATTACAATTTAGGTTATGAAGAAACTAAAAACTCTCTAAAAGGGGTTTGTTTCTTCCCCAGCCACAAGAAACATACGAAGGTGTCTTTAGAAAGGCTGTGAGCAAAGTTTTCAGAGAAATCAATTTGGTTCTGAATGAAGGGTGAAAAAAGAGGATATCTCCAACAAGGATTATCTTTTTTTTTTTTTTTTNNNACACACACACACACACACACACATACACATATATATACATATATGTACACTATAATAGTAAATGCAACAAAAAAAGTTTAAACCAAAGTTCCCCAGAGGTTATGCAAAAAAGATATAATGGGAGGCTACAAAATAAATGCTAACACTATAGTTGTGACTGTTTTTACATTTGCATTAATTTTCTCTTTTCTCTTTAAAAATAACAGATTGTAGAAATATAATTTCTTTTAAATAAAATATCTTCATGAAATTTCCCTATTAAATGATATATCTGCGGATCTCCATGCCCTTTCTGGCAGGTGTGGCTGTCTTAATTGTTCATACTAAAGTTTTCTGCTTGTCATTTTTGGAATAATGAACAGTTGTTGAAGCAGAGCATCAGCTAGATTAGTAATGGGACTTGCCAAAAAGTCATTTGTTAATGACAAACCCCCTCTGCTAGATCTTCTGAGAGAAGAAAGAGATTCCTGCTGTGGAACCAAATCTATCCTACACATACTCACAGGTCTTAAGTATCATTTATTTGTAGCTAGTGTGTGTGTGTTTGTGTACCCACTTGTGGTGGTTTGAATCCCTATTTTTCACTAGGGGCGTGCCCAACAATGATGAAAAGACTAAACAGAATTTTAACAGAAGGTATCAGTTCATTCATCTGGGGCTCAACCAGGGGGAAGAAACAACTTATGGGAACCCCAGACCTTACACAAAAATACACCCAACAAAGTCATGTAGAAAACAAAAAACAAAACAAAAAAACCAGACTGCTTCTCAAAGGCCAGGTGGCTGGCTGAGGAAAGCAGTGGAAGGAAAAGGGAGCCTCCTCTCTTTCTCTCTCTCTCTCACTGATGGTATCACTCCCGGCCCTCGAAGTCTCTGCAAAAATACAAAAGAAGTGAAAAGCGCACCCCACCCCAGGGGGACTCTTGAGGAAGCTTTCACTTGCTTTCACTATGCTAGCTTGGCTCTGGTGCCAGTGAAGGTGGGATGAGTCAAGCCGTGGGGTATGGAAGCCAGGAGGAGAGGGGCTATGCTGCTCCCCAGCTCGAAGGAAGCTGAAGAGAGGGAGGACTTTGTTCAGCCTTTTTAAGCCCTCCAAGTCTCGCACGAATCTCGCTGTCTTCTTCCCGGCGAAGCTATCTTCTGATTGGCCAGTGGTGTCGGGCTCCACCTCTCTTCTGGGGTCTTCACTCCAGGCAAAATGGGGGTTCCCACCAAAACCCACGTGTCTGGGGTTTGGAGGCACCATTTTTACCAGCCGCGAGTCACCCATGGCACCCTTGGAGCGGCCACTGCCAGCATGGCGCCAGCGCAAGATTCCTGCCACTGTCCCAGAGACCTGACAGGGGAAATCCCTGGGACAGCGGGGCTGTCCGTATGCAGCCGCCATGCCCATGCTGCCAACTGTGGCTGCTGGGGCGCTTCCTGGGGCTGCCGCCCCAGGCNACCAAAACCCACGTGTCTGGGGTTTGGAGGCACCATTTTTACCAGCCGCGAGTCACCCATGGCACCCTTGGAGCGGCCACTGCCAGCATGGCGCCAGCGCAAGATTCCTGCCACTGTCCCAGAGACCTGACAGGGGAAATCCCTGGGACAGCGGGGCTGTCCGTATGCAGCCGCCATGCCCATGCTGCCAACTGTGGCTGCTGGGGCGCTTCCTGGGGCTGCCGCCCCAGGCCGGGGACACTCACTCCTTGCAGGGACCTGCCACCCGTGCTCTTTGCACAATGTCAGCTGGGACCAGGCAGCGCTCCCTGCCCGCACAGGGCCTGGGGGGCCGCAGGAGCCCACCACAGCCCTGCAGCGCTGGGCTAGAGCTACCCTGGTCTCAGCACAGCCCGGGGGAACCAGGGGGGCAATGGCTGGGAGCAGCCCCTGCACTCCCCCAGTCCTGGGAGAGAGCGGGCAGAAGCGGTGGCCCTCCGGTCCCTACCCGGCCTAGGGGAGGGAGGCAGCCGGGAGCAGCCCCCACCCTTCCCCGGTCCCAGGAGAGAGCAGGCAGAAGCAGCGGCTCCCCCCTGCCACCACTGTGTGAAACCAGGCAATGGGGAAATGGGGAAAGAGCTGCACCACTCTGTGGACACTGCAGTCCTGGTCCTTCCTTCTAAAAAAACCAGTTTTAAACAGGGCAAACAAGTGGACCATCCCAAAANATGCAAAAAAGATATAATGGGAGGCTACAAAATAAATGCTAACACTATAGTTGTGACTGTTTTTACATTTGCATTAATTTTCTCTTTTCTCTTTAAAAATAACAGATTGTAGAAATATAATTTCTTTTAAATAAAATATCTTCATGAAATTTCCCTATTAAATGATATATCTGCGGATCTCCATGCCCTTTCTGGCAGGTGTGGCTGTCTTAATTGTTCATACTAAAGTTTTCTGCTTGTCATTTTTGGAATAATGAACAGTTGTTGAAGCAGAGCATCAGCTAGATTAGTAATGGGACTTGCCAAAAAGTCATTTGTTAATGACAAACCCCCTCTGCTAGATCTTCTGAGAGAAGAAAGAGATTCCTGCTGTGGAACCAAATCTATCCTACACATACTCACAGGTCTTAAGTATCATTTATTTGTAGCTAGTGTGTGTGTGTTTGTGTACCCACTTGTGGTGGTTTGAATCCCTATTTTTCACTAGGGGCGTGCCCAACAATGATGAAAAGACTAAACAGAATTTTAACAGAAGGTATCAGTTCATTCATCTGGGGCTCAACCAGGGGGAAGAAACAACTTATGGGAACCCCAGACCTTACACAAAAATACACCCAACAAAGTCATGTAGAAAACAAAAAACAAAACAAAAAAACCAGACTGCTTCTCAAAGGCCAGGTGGCTGGCTGAGGAAAGCAGTGGAAGGAAAAGGGAGCCTCCTCTCTTTCTCTCTCTCTCTCACTGATGGTATCACTCCCGGCCCTCGAAGTCTCTGCAAAAATACAAAAGAAGTGAAAAGCGCACCCCACCCCAGGGGGACTCTTGAGGAAGCTTTCACTTGCTTTCACTATGCTAGCTTGGCTCTGGTGCCAGTGAAGGTGGGATGAGTCAAGCCGTGGGGTATGGAAGCCAGGAGGAGAGGGGCTATGCTGCTCCCCAGCTCGAAGGAAGCTGAAGAGAGGGAGGACTTTGTTCAGCCTTTTTAAGCCCTCCAAGTCTCGCACGAATCTCGCTGTCTTCTTCCCGGCGAAGCTATCTTCTGATTGGCCAGTGGTGTCGGGCTCCACCTCTCTTCTGGGGTCTTCACTCCAGGCAAAATGGGGGTTCCCACCAAAACCCACGTGTCTGGGGTTTGGAGGCACCATTTTTACCAGCCGCGAGTCACCCATGGCACCCTTGGAGCGGCCACTGCCAGCATGGCGCCAGCGCAAGATTCCTGCCACTGTCCCAGAGACCTGACAGGGGAAATCCCTGGGACAGCGGGGCTGTCCGTATGCAGCCGCCATGCCCATGCTGCCAACTGTGGCTGCTGGGGCGCTTCCTGGGGCTGCCGCCCCAGGCCGGGGACACTCACTCCTTGCAGGGACCTGCCACCCGTGCTCTTTGCACAATGTCAGCTGGGACCAGGCAGCGCTCCCTGCCCGCACAGGGCCTGGGGGGCCGCAGGAGCCCACCACAGCCCTGCAGCGCTGGGCTAGAGCTACCCTGGTCTCAGCACAGCCCGGGGGAACCAGGGGGGCAATGGCTGGGAGCAGCCCCTGCACTCCCCCAGTCCTGGGAGAGAGCGGGCAGAAGCGGTGGCCCTCCGGTCCCTACCCGGCCTAGGGGAGGGAGGCAGCCGGGAGCAGCCCCCACCCTTCCCCGGTCCCAGGAGAGAGCAGGCAGAAGCAGCGGCTCCCCCCTGCCACCACTGTGTGAAACCAGGCAATGGGGAAATGGGGAAAGAGCTGCACCACTCTGTGGACACTGCAGTCCTGGNTGGGGGGCCGCAGGAGCCCACCACAGCCCTGCAGCGCTGGGCTAGAGCTACCCTGGTCTCAGCACAGCCCGGGGGAACCAGGGGGGCAATGGCTGGGAGCAGCCCCTGCACTCCCCCAGTCCTGGGAGAGAGCGGGCAGAAGCGGTGGCCCTCCGGTCCCTACCCGGCCTAGGGGAGGGAGGCAGCCGGGAGCAGCCCCCACCCTTCCCCGGTCCCAGGAGAGAGCAGGCAGAAGCAGCGGCTCCCCCCTGCCACCACTGTGTGAAACCAGGCAATGGGGAAATGGGGAAAGAGCTGCACCACTCTGTGGACACTGCAGTCCTGGTCCTTCCTTCTAAAAAAACCAGTTTTAAACAGGGCAAACAAGTGGACCATCCCAAAATACCCTTCCCCCTAAAACCCCCCAAAACCCCCCAGGACAACCTCCTCCCCTCAAAAAGACCCAGCACCCCCCAAAAAAACCTAACACCACTACATTTTTTGTCAGTCCTGATGCCTTGAATTAAGACGCAGCAGCATTACAAGGTAGTATGGTTTGAAATACTATTACTCATATTCATTATTCATAGTCATTGACCCTGCCAACTACCTGCCAATCAGCCTCCCCGCTTTGCCAAGTAAAACCTTAGAACACATCTTCCTGGAAGATATGTTGAAACGTACAGAATACAGAAAATGTGTTATAGACAGACAGCATGGCTTCACCGGGCACCAAACATGGTTGTCCAGTCTATCGGCCTGAGGGAGTGTCTGCAACAGGGAACGAGGGACAAGCGACAAACCCTTTCTTCTTGGACTTCTGTAAGGCCTTTTATGTGATCCCCCACAACATTCTTGTCACTAAATTAGAAATAAATGTGGTGGATAAGAAATTGGCTGCATGGCCATATCTGAAGACTTAAAGTCAGTAGCTCAATGTCTTAAGTGGAAAAATATGATAAATGCTGCTTCTTGGGGGTCTATAATGTGACCACTATTATTTAATATCTTTAAGAGTGACACAGACAGCAGGATTGAAGAAGGTCTGGAGGTGACACCAAACTGAATGGTACAGTTCCTAATGCTGGAGGAAAGGGTTGCCATCCGGAAGAGCCTTTGCTGGCTTGAGGATTGGACATGTAAAAGTTCATAAAGTTAACAAGGCCAACTACAAGGTCCTGAACCTAGGGCAGGGAAATCCACATAAAAATTGATTGATAAATGATAAATGGATTCAAAGCAGAACTGAAGAGAAGGATTTGGCCATCCTGGTGCACAAAAAACTGGACATGAGCTGGCAATGTATGCTAGCAGCCCAGAAAGGTAGTCAAGTCTTGGAATGCATAAAAAGAAATGTGCCCAGACAGTTGAGGGAGGTGATTCTTCCCCTCTGCTCTGCTCTTTTGAGATGCCACCTGGAGTAATCTGACACAAACTGATTATGCTGTGATTCTCCTTACATGCATGAAAGCAGAAACAATCAAAATCACTGCATACTCTTATTAAGCATATTTATGCTTATATCTTTAAATTGCTGCTATTTTTATCAGCACACTGGAAAGGAAGACTACAGAGGTCATTGCTGTCTCCAAAAAGGAGGTCAACAAAGTCTATTTTTGGTCTATCTTGGTCAGTCTCTGAAAGGACAAATATGGTATTTACACAAACTTCAGTTCTTCACCTTTCTTTCCTTATATACTAGGTACAAATTCAATCATTTGTGCAATAAACTGACTCCCATTTTTCTATAAAACCCACCTAAGACACACATTGTTTGTATGAACTTTAGCACTATGCAATTTTTAACTCCAAAGAAATCTGTTTGTGTGGCTGTAAACTAAAGGCATAAACGAGCGAAGTATATATAAAAACGCTTCATATGTTCTTTTAGAAGGAAATTGAGACTTTAGAACCTGCAGTGTTTAAAAAGGGTGATTACATATAACAAAACTATATTGTATCTAACAGCATAAAAGCTCAGGTCTCTCCATTCCTTATTTTCACCGTTGGTATAGAACAGGCATTACAATCTCAGGTTTTTCTCCACCTGCCAATATATAGGTGTCATTGGATTGCAGTGAGAACAAATCATTCTGTATGCGGTTTAGTCACTATGAAAAATAAACGCAGCAAGAAAATCAGCAGGCAAGTAACTTCTATGTTACTTTATCATCTGACCAGCAGGAGGTTCCCATACCTACAGCAGCTGTCATTTCCCCAGCCCCTCTACTTATATCCCTTATCATGCAGAGGAGCCAAGGTCAGGCCACAGAACTGCATCACCTTCACAACCTCAGCAGGGCTGAGCTTTTCCAGCCAAGTGAATGGGTGAGAGAAAGATAGATGAGGTTGCTTACAAACCAACCTTCCTGTTCCACAATACTCTGAACAGATGTTAAGCCACCTGGCCTGCCACAGAATTATACCTTATTTGATTCTGATCCTCCAGAACTCAAATACTGTACAGTATAGCCATTTCTGACTGCAGGAAAAAATATCCTTTTTTTTTTTTTTTTCCTTTTTTTTATGTTAGAATTTGAATAAAACCTGTTTTCAGTAAACAGCTTCACTAAAGAGAGCTACAAGAGATGAATAAACTGTTAACTAACTGGCTGATTGTTATTAGAAAAACCATTTGGTGTACAAGAACATGGAAAAGTTTGAACAGAATTTGGAGACCAAGAGAATTCATTTGTGATGTATTCAGAACACACACCCTGGGTACCAAAACCATCTGTGCTCTGCCTATATAGTCATCTGTCAGAAAGACAGGGTGTTTGTCTGGCAAAGCTTTGATAGCATGGAAGCTACAAGGGGGGCCTCTGTGAGAAGCTGCCAGAAGATTTCTCCACATCCAACAGAGCTAATACTGGCTCCAAGATGGACCCACTGGAGGCAAAGGCCAAGCTATCAACGGTGGTGGTGGTGTAACTCTGGGATAAGATATCTAAGAAAAGTTAAAAAATGTTGCACAATGCCAATTGTAGCTAAAGAGGAGAGGAGAAAATGAGACACACCATTCTCCAAACCCTTGCATCACTGCAGGGCAGGAGGTAAAGAAAATCAGGAGTAAATCTGGGCCCAGGAAGAAGGGAGAAGTGGAGGGAAAGTGGTTTTAAGATTTAAGACTTCTTTTCTCATCATCATACTCTGCTTTGATTAATAATAAATTAATATAATTTCTCCAAGTCAACTTTGTTTTGACCATGAGAGTAATTGGTGAGTGACCAATCCTTCAGTAACCAGTGAGTGATCACCCACTCCCTTTTCTTGTCTCAACACATTTGTTATATTTTCTCTCCGTTGCCCAGAAGAGGGAGAAACTAGTAAAGCTGCTTTGGTGGGCACCTGGTGTCCAGCCAGGGTCAAACCACCACAGATGGCAAAGACTAAAGAAACTGACAACAAAGTGGAGAGAAGATTTCATACACAGCCATAGAACTGCTGACGGAAGATACCAAAAAATTGCAAAAATATGCAGGAATTTAGCAAATACACATAGAAGTCTTGGATATAAAACTTTCACATTTTCAACTACTGAATCTTTCCACAAGTGCATCACTGCAGAGAAGTTATGAAAGACCTGTAGTAAACAGGTATTTGGTTTTTTTCCAAGTACCAGACCAAGATGATTAGACTATGGGAATGTGATGGCTGTTTTTAAAAAAAAAAAAAAAAAAAAAAAAATTAGGGAAAGAGCCACAGAACTGAGGACTTAAAAGCCTCATTTCTATGTTGGCATACCTTAAAACTGGACTGAAAATAGAATTGCTGGGCATGTGAATAAATATGCTTTACTCGGGAAGAGACAAATTTTTTCTTAAGAAAATTAATTCCCACAAAATTAATGGACATATCTAAAAAAGAATTACAAAACCTGTGGAGAGGACAGACATAGTAGAGTGTACTGGTTTTAACGCTAGGAGACGCAATCAGAACAAGAAATGTAATATAGGCAAACAGCAAAAGGTTTCTTTCCTATGGGCTCTAAAACAATGGAACCCCACTAGGCACTTACCAAATACATAGACTTGACAATATTACTCAATAATAAAAAGAAAACAAATAACAAACTGCTCCTCCAAGCTAGGCTGGTGAGCTGAGGAGCAGGGGAAGGAAGGGAAGGCCACTTTGGAGATGTTATCTCCCGATCCACAGAGCCTCTGAAAAACAAAGGGCAGTGAAAAACATCCCCTGGGGAACCCAAGGGGAAAGATACCACTAGCATTGCAGCTGGGTGTCGTCGTGCTGTCACTATTGGAGCTCCGGTGGTGCTACGTGGTAAGGGGAACTGAGAGAGATCAGGAGGAGCAGCAGTCGACTCTCTCTCAGCAACGGTGAGGCCAGAAGAGGGGAAGATTTCTGGGTTTTGTGGCTTTTATGTGCTGCCAATCCTGTGTGATTTCCGAGTTCTCTTCTCAGGCACGCAATTTTCCCACTGGGCGGCAGCATCGGGCACTGTCCCTCCTTCCGAGATTTCACCACAAGGCAAGATGGCATTCCCACCAAAAATGCCATGTGGTGGGCACTCAGAGGCATCAGCAGCACTGCCCGTAGGGCATTCGCCATCTGCAGGGACCCACGGAAGGGGTCTGGGACACGTGGCGCCACCCACAGGACAGTTGGAGCAGCCGCCACGGGGCCTCCGCCACTACGCGCCTGCCGCCAGCAGGCTGCCATTGCAGGCCACCCACCGCCGCTTCAGGGACCCGCTGCAGGCCACCAGGGGCCACGGGGCCGCCACCACCTTGGTGGGGCAGCCACACTGCCCCCACTTCTAGTCATAACCGAGGCATCGGCGGAGCGGCTCCCTCCAGCTGCCTCCATGCAGCTACCTGCATGAGGGCTGACACCACCAGCCCTGAGCACCAGAAGCCCATGGCACTCCCACTCCATAGAGCGGGAGACTTGCAGGAGCAGCTGCCACACTCACGGAGAGAAAAAATCCACTGCTGCATGCTTCCCTGGCAGCGCAGGGCCGGCAGTGCTGTCCGCAGGCAGCCGGGGCTTGCCACAGCCCCGCCACCGCCTCCAGGCCCAGCCTGGGGCCAACAGAGATGCACCGTGCTGGCCATTACACCCCAGCCCTGGCAGAGCCACAGGGAAACAGCTGGGGGGTGTCCTTGCCCGTGCCTCCACTCCTGTGCCTCTCCCTGCCTGCAATTCAAGCCATGCCATGGCGGCATTGCAGAGTGAGGGAGCTTCACGGGCGCCAGGGCAGGCGCAGCTCTACACATATCTAGTGGGGCCACTGACTGAGTGATTCACGCTCAGAACTCAGATGAGTTTTGAGATAGGTATGTTTTATTCAGTGCACTGAGAGGGAAGGTTACAGAATTCAAAATTCCCTCTCCCTCCCCACCCCATGGGATTAATCCGTCTTAAACACCCCTTTCACAATGGGTGTTCCCATTGTCTTCGATTGGTTATTGTCCTAAGATCCCTGTCTGCTCCCTGCCTTCTCTTAGCCCCAGACATGGACAGGGATGAAGCAAGAGTTCTTCCGTCTCCCTGCCCCCAACCACCTGCTGCATGGTTGCTTAGCAACAGGGTCTCAGGAGACTTTGAGGACCTTGGAATGTCCACTTAACAGCTATCTTTTGACTATTGTAGTGTCTATTCCAATTACTCTATCTCTAATTTCACAGACACTCTACTTTTCCTACAACCCTGCTTTCCCAATTCCTAAGGTGTCCTCTAGAACTTAAAATGGTCCCTTTTGAAACCCCAACTCACCACCCTCACTCCTAGTGAGTGCCGACAGCAGGAGTGTGGGGCAGCCAAGGAGCAGTTGCCAAGCTCCACAAGTAGTGGCGAGCGCTCAGGCTGGAACAGGGCATCCTATCCCCACACAGGGACGAGGGGTCTGTGCCTCCACAGATTGGCCATTTCTCTTCACTCCGCTGCATTCTTGATCCCTGTCCCAACCACGGTATATGGGAAGGGAGTGGCCCTGCAGCAGCAGTGGAGGAAACGCAGCACTCCTTGCCTGCCATGCGGGAGGCTGGGGGAGCAGCTGGCATGGTCCTGCAGCTGCACCCCCCAGCCTGCTGTGCGAGAGGTCCCCAGAGCCAGGACTGAGGGGTCCAGCCATTTTCTGTGCTTCTTAAGAAAATAGCATGTTTTTAAACGTTCAAATAAACAAACACACCAAACATCCCCCCTCCCCTCAGAAAAACCCAGTATTAAACCCATTACCAGAGTCTACTTAGTTTTCGTAAGAGATCCTTGAAGAAACCAAGCTGCAGAAATAGTTATAAAGTCATTGTTAATTGGTTAAAACATAAAATGAAGGCGAATGGTATATCAGCAAGTGGAATTTGATGCAGATCCAGAATACATGAGAAAAACTGTCTTAAATGGTATGAACAGTAATGACCTTTGACCTGCTCTCTACCACTGAAGAATACGTAGGTCTATGAAAATAACAGGGCAGATCCCAATGTTGACCAAAAAAGAGCATTAAAAGAGGAGGGAATAAAAATTTAAACTATATCATGACTTCATATTTTCAATGTTTTTTTTCAGACACTCTCCTTATCACAAAAAGATAGAATGCAACTTGGAAAGCAGAGAAGGCAGAGAAGGACAACAAAGATGACAAAAATGGTTGCATCATTTAAGGAAGGCACAGACAGTGCAAATATTTATTCAGGTAATTACTAAATGAAATAAAACTTTCAAAGTTGTAGAAGAGATGGGGGACGATAGCATAAAAGCCCATGACTAACAGGGAAAGAGCAAATAGGAAATTAATGTTAGTATTTTCTAATACCAGAAATAAGGGTTAGAAAAAAGCATCTACCTATTAGGTCTCAGTTCAGAACAAACCAGTATTATTACTACTTGCAGCTTGAACACATATGGCTTTCAACTTAATGATCACAAAAAAATATCAACAGGAGTATAACATTCAGAGGAAATTACATTTCAGAAGTGAAAGGGACCAAAGCAATATTCTAATACAATGTTTATATGATGAAATAGAGGCTATTGTTGGCTAGATTTTTGTAGATAATGATAAATAGAAAATAAATAAAAAGTTTTAGTTCTCCAGCTCTTATGTCTTATAAATCATTATTAAATATTTGACTTGATTTTCATTTTTGATCAATTTTTGTCTATTTCACATCTCATTAACTGAATCAACTAATTATTTTGACTTGTATTTTAAGCCAGACCCGACAAATCAAGAGACACTGCAACATGTTGTATGTTGTATGTATTATGCTGCAGTATTTCTCAAGAAAACATACCAGAAATATGAAGAATGTTCCTTTTATGCTGGTATATTTACTCTGCCTAAACCTAATAAATGAGTTTAGCAGTGAAGTCCCTGCAATCATAATTCTAGCAAAATATTTAATATTCACTTTGAAGTAGAAATGTAATTTATTTTATGCTTGAAGAAAGCCTCACAAAATATTCTTTCTTACATATATAAACAGTAATAAATGATACATTTTTCTAACTTTTAATATTTGTTGTTAAGGAAGATTAGGATTGGTATTTTAATTCTGGAGTTTTATGTCAGCAAACAAGACTTTAATTACTGAATTAAGGAAAAAGAAACTGTGATTAACTGCACGTTTTCCTTTACAGACCAACAACTTCTTGTAATCTCTACAACTACTAGATATTAGTCATAATAAATGTTAGAAAAAATGCCAATTACCAGCTTTAATAAAAGACATTTTGGGATAAATCAAAACATTACTATGTATAAAGCTTCAATAAAGTGACAAACTTACTTAATATCGTTTAATTCTGTAACAACTACATTCAGTGGAAAAATCTGTAGTGCCATCAGGACAGATTTCAGCATGGCTGAAATTACTAGTTCAGAATACTGTTTATTAACCATGCTTCAATTTAATAATCAGTGGATGAAAAGTATTGTTGTGGCTTTACCTTGCTGGACTGCCAGAGACCCACACAGCTGCTTTCAGTACAGAGGGAGAAAATAAGATGGAAAAGCTTATGGGTTGACGTAAAGGCAGGGAGATCAGTTACCAACTACCATCACAGGCAAAGTAGACTTGGCATGGGATGCGTAATTTACGTCAAATGAAAAGTAGAGTAAGATGGGAAAAAGCAAATGTAAAAACTTAGAAGATCTGCCCCATACTATCTTTTACACCCTAGCTCAATTACTTCATTCCTGGCTCCTCTGCATTCTCCCCTCCCAGCACAGCAGTTGGATGGAGAACAAGGATGTCCTGGTTTGGACGCTAGGGGGCGCAACAACGATAAGGGACTTAAGAGAGGGAAACAACAGCAAACAGTTTATTTATCTAGCAGCTCTATGGAACCCTCTAGAACACAATCAGATTACACACAACTGACCGGACAATATTACGCAAAAAAGGAAAAAAACCAAGAGAACAAACTGCTCCTCCAAGCTGGCTGGTGAGCTAAGGACCAAGGGAAGGAGGGAAGGCTGCCCCACGAATGATGCTGATCCCGGTCTAGGAGACTCTGAAAAAGGACAGTGAGAGGAACCCTGGGGGGAACCCAAAGGGGGAAGATATCACAACTCCTGCCATTATGTGGTTCCTCTGCCGGCACTGCCCGAGCTCTGGTGATGCCACGCTGCTGCCCATGTTGAAGGAGATGAGGAAAACAAGCCACAATGACACCACGTGGTCAGAGAACTGGGAGGAGGGGAGCCGTCCTTCTTTCAGCTCAGAAGGAAGCCAAAAGAGAGAGGACTTCCTTTTCTCCAGCTTTTATGGGCTATCTGATCTCACATTATCTCGGGGCAGCGTTCCTGGGCGTGCCACCTTCCCATTGGACCGCGGCACCAGGGTGCCACCCCTTTGACAAGATCTCACCGCACAGCCAAGATGGCATTTCCTGACAAAAATGCCACGTGCATCAGGACCCTAGGGACTGGGGATGCCAACGGCGCCACCCGTGGAGCACTCGCCACACACAGGGACCCCCGAGAGGGGTCCTGAGGGTAGCGGTGCCACCCGCAGCAGCACCTGCAACCATGGGTCCACTCTGCATGGCTGCACTGGCCCAGGAGGAGGACAGCCCCGCACCATGCATCGTCCATCGCTGCTGCGGGGCAGAGCCCTGCCTGCCTGCAGCTGCCAGCATGGCCGCTGGGCCGTCTGCTGCCGCTAGGGAAAGCCCCCCACTGCCAGCATGGCTACTGGGGCTGCAGGACCCTGGGAGGTGGGAACTAGGGGCCACCAGGGGCCGGGGGGGCCAAGGCTGGACTGCTGCCCCCTCTGGCCTGGGACTTTTCTGTGCCAGGCATGGGCCTAGTGGGGCTGTGCCGTGCCAACCCTGTCCTCCCAGGTCCTGGGGGAGCCATGGTGGGGGGCGTGGGTAACACCTAGGAGCAGCCTCCACTCCAGCCATGGAATGACACTGGAGTGGTTCCACTGGAGTTTGTTGGAACTGGATGTGTATGACATGAGGCTTCCCCTAACCCCTTCTTTACCCTGCAGCACCGTAACTGGCAAAATCTTGCAACCTATGCCCAGCAAAAATATGTATAATGGAACTTTACATTTACTCTGAATATTGGAATAGAAAATAAGATATTCCTATAATTTCAAGGACTGGAATTCAATGTTGAAACTTTGGCTTAATTTATGAATTTATGTTAGAGTTGTAAATAAATATGAAGAATTGCTTTGGTTTAAAAGTATAATTTGAAAGAGAAGTTATTCTATAATTACTTGCATATATACAAAACTGCACATACATATACACATACATTTACATGTATGTATGTATTTTATACCTTTAGGTGTATATACCCATACATGTAAACATTATTATTATTATAGTTTGGATTTCTCTGTCTGTTTTTAATACAAGGAAGTATTAAAGATGCATTAAGTTAATGGAATAAGGAAATTCTGAAGGAAGAACAAAGTGTTATAATTGAAAACGTGAACTGTCCATTCTGCATTTTTCAGGCTGACATAAATAAATATATAAAAGATACATCATGATTAATGACAGTAAGATTTAAGATTCTTATTGAGTAACTATTGCAATAAAGCTATGTCAATACAATTTGCTCTTACCTTTCTGTTTACACACTTAGAAGAGTAATAACCTCAGGTGCAAAAGAATACTGACTAGTATGCACAACACCTTCGCTAGCTTTTTTTTTTTTTTCAAAAACTTAATTAATGAAACACGTAATATTTTCTCACAATTTGGGAAATAGAAAAGTCGGAGTAGACCTCCATAATCTCTCAGCTAGAAGTATTTGTAAAGAGGGGGTTTTTTTCTTCCCCCAACCCTCACCTACCCACACCACTTGCCTTGCCCTAGAGAGTCTACGTTACACTAAATAGATTGAACAGGTAAACAGCCACAGATAAACAAACGACATATCTTTGGCAACTTTACAAAGCCTCTTCTATATCTGACCAGAGTGACTGAGCAGTCTCAAATAAGAAAAAGAGAGTGTTCTCACTGCTTTTTCAGTTGGCCAAATTAGTAGAGTTTATAACTACATTAGAGCTTGAAATAGTAGTTTCAGTGATTTTGTTGATTTGGAGAGATAGTCTTGTAGAAGACTGAAACTCAGTAGCAAAAAAGCTATGTTACACATCAAGTCATAACTGAATAGGACACTGTAGCCATTTGAAAAAGGCTTTGGGAGGGGAAAAGGAGTGTAAGAAAATTCACTAACCTGCTGGTAAAATTCAGTTTTCCTCAAAAGCCAGGACAGGGGTGGGGAAAGGGAGATCAGGGCAGCCCTCTCCCAGACAGGGAGGCAGCTCATCATTCCTGGGACCTGGGGAGCGGGAGGGGGACCCTTGCTCCAGCTGCTCTCCCTGGAACTCGGGGAGGGGGAGGAGAGGGCTGCTCTCCCTGTGACCCACTGGTTCCCAGGCTGAGCTGGGGCTGGGACGGAGCAGGGCTGGGATGGTCCTTGCTCCTGCCGTTCCCCAGGCAGCGGGGCCGGCTCCGGTCCCGGTCCCCTCAAGGCCTTGCCCTCCAGGCTGCCAGGGGCGCGGGGCCGGAGCGGGGACAGCAGCAGGCTGCTCTCCCCGCCTCCACCATTCCCGGGGACCAGGATGACCTCTGTTCCTGCCTGCTGTCCCCCCTCCCCGCACGGTGTGCGTGGTCCCTTGGTCCTGGGGGCGGGCAGGATGCACAGTCGTCCCTCAGTCCCGGGCACAGGTGGCGGCCCTGGGCCGGCTCTGGCCAGGAACCTGAGCACGGCCACCACTTTTAAACAGCAACGAGGGAGCCGGCCCTGGCACCGTGTTGGCGTTGGGGCGTCTCTAAGATGCCATGGCTGTGAAAACAAAGATGGCAGGCAGGACCAAAACTTGTGATTCTCTCGACGGGAAAACACTGGAAAACAAGGCAGGGCTCAGCCCCACTGACAAATGGAAAGACGGCTTGGCCAGGAAGGAGGCAACAAGATCCATGTGAGAACAAGAAGGCTTAAAAGCTGAGGACCAACAGCTCACCCTGCTCTTCTTTGGCTAGTGCTGCGAGGGGAAGGCCACAGCTGCTCTCCTCCTCAGTCGCAGGCCTCACAGCGCGAGTTCACCCATTTCTCTCGGCAAGTAACCCTTTGGGGAGGTGGTGGGAGGGTGTCGTTTTCACCCCTTTTTGTGTTTTTCAGAGAATTTCAAAAGCCGGGAGTCCTTCCAGCAGAGAGGGAGGGCTAGAGACAGCTTTTCCTACCCTTCCCCCTGTTCTTTCCGCAAGCCATCTAGCAGAAAGAGCAATTCCCTTTCTTTTTTTGTTGGTTTTTTTTTTCCCTTTTGTGTTTTTTTTTTTTCTTTGCATGTCAAGTGTTTCTCTGTGTAATTTTGGGGTCCCTTTGGGTTATCCCTCCTTCCCTAATTCGAGCCCCTTGTAACAAACTGTTCACCTGCTGCAAACTCTGTTCAGTTTTCCATCACCTTTATTGAACCTGCCCCTGCACAATAAAAGGTGGTTTAAACCACCACAGAGACGTTCCTTTCAGTTAAAATCTTTAAATGAAATAGTCTGAGATGTGTTTCTACTTTGTAATTGAACCACTATATATGTGTAGTTGATTCTGATTCCTGTGACACAAAAGGGTTACTGAACAGATAGATGCATGCTGCATCTCATACTCTGCAAGCATCACATGCATCACTTGCAAAAGCAAGCAAGGATATGCTGTTTGTTCTCTGCTTCTCCTTTCAGCTGAGGGACACAACCATTCTCTTTGTGCCCTAAATCCAGCAAGCCTGAAGGAATAGCCTGGTCTACATGATTTACCCCTATAATAAACAACATTTGTACAAATAGAGAATAAATACGTATCATTTAGGCCAAGGAAAAGAACAATATGGAAGCTAAAATGAATCAAGCTGAGCAGAAACCATCTGTATAATGCAGTTATGACAGGACAAATATCTTGCAGGGGCAAAGTAGACTACGATGCATTACTCAGGCTACTTGAACAAAGGTCTAGAAAAGGGCACATGAAAAAGCGTTAAACAAGCACAGACATACAACTGGGAGAATAAGCAATGGTGAGTGACTTGATGACTGTTGACTGACATAAATGTTTCCTATGTTTAAGACTTTCTATGTGTATATAAATGTATACAGAAGACTGTCGTAGGACTCCAGTGTTCTACCTATCTGATCTCAGTAAGGGAAGAAAAAAAAGTGCTGAATCTAACACAGTACTCAAATAAAACATCACTTTTTTTTTTTTT
>VXBA01000627.1:257049-269604 GCA_013399895.1 Serilophus lunatus
TTTTTTTTCACAGTGGGATAGAGTGCTTGATTTGGTCCTGAATGTCAGAAAATCCATAAGGAAATTCATTTCTAAGAATGTGCAGTTCCTATTTTAGGCATCCTGAAATCCTTTCTTAGACTAAGTTTAAATGAAACTTTGGCTAGGGAAGATGGGAAAGATAAAGATACTTATTATATTGAAAAATTTTAGACACAGCTTATTAGGGTATTCTAGGAATCAACTACTTCTAGGTTTTAGTTTCAGTATTCAAGGGAAATATTGATCTTCTATTTCAACTTTAGAGTCTCAGAAATGTTGAGGATAAATAATTAAAGTGCAGGGACATATAATTCTAGGAGATTAAGTAGTTCAGTTATGAAAAGGTCAGCTTCACACAGATAATAAAGTTTTGACTACTTTTCTAAAATCTATATGTGTCGTTACACTAAAACCACACACATACTTAAAAAGTTCTTATTGTTTATCTGGAAAAAGTATTACAGAATATGAAACTTGACTCTGTCATCAACCAACTAACCTGTTTTCTCAATTGTTCCCTACAAAATGAAATATTTAGATAGAAATAAAGAAGGTTTTTAATGGATAAGTAATGAAAACATTAAACATATATTTTACATGTACGCTTCTGTACAGGAAGAAAGTGTCTACAGATTTGCGACATGACTTTTTATGTCCAAATTCCTAACACTTAGAGGCTTTTTTAGTGTTTCTTAAAATAGTTTAAAGTCACTATCAATTATGTACACAACGAAATTAACGAACAAGACTATCATCCAACAGCAAACGATGCAAAAACTGGATTTACTAATTAAGAATCTAATGGTTAGTGCAAGCTTCTGCAGCTGCTTGGTTCCAACCTGAGGATGATAGAGGAAAGGAAAATGTTGGTATCCACCTATACACACTCATAAACAACCTAGTAATAAAAATAATACTCCTTTTATTCAACCTTCCCCCACCTCCCAGTGGATGTTACTAAGGAAAATATCTCAGAAAATTTTTCCCAAAACAGAACTAGAAGGCTTTTAGTTTTTAAATGGTTTCCACAGAAGTCATACAAATCTGAAGGACATATTGAAGACCAAATAAACTTGTAATCTGCAGAATTGTGAATGCCACATTCTTTATGCTGCATTGAAGAAAGATGTATCTTTTCTGCTTTTAAATATTAGACTGTGCAAATGCTCCATTCTCAGAGAGAAACAAAGGCTTTTTATCTCCATCCATAGACAGAGAGGTCATGAAAGCAGAGAAAAAAAAAAAAAAAAAGCCACATTATTTTATATCTCCATTCCCAAATTTTCGATATAGTCTGTAACCTGATGATGATCCCTGCCAGTGTTCCCTAGGGGCAATAATTCAGTGAAGTGGACGATCTTTATCTCAATTCCTAGGATCTTTTTCAGGGGCTCAAGACCTAGGAAAAACGTGGTAGATGATGTCTAGGATGAACATGCCTTAGCTAGGGTCTTTATGTGCCCTGAGGCTCATTATATATTTGTGTGATGTGCTCTGTGAGATATCAGGGGAAAGATTTTCCAGAAAGTTCAAAGATATGTTGGACAGCAAGGATAATGCTGGCTTTTTAACAGTTACTTCCATTTTCCATATGTTTCAGCACTGTAAACAGTTTCAGAAAAACTATGTCCTACTGCAATCTTTTTTTCCTGCTGGCCTTATTACTCTCAATTTTCTAGTGGCTATGTGTATCTTATATTTCTTTACTTTCTTTCATATTCTCTTTCCTTTTATTTTTTTTTTTGTCACATCATTCAGTATATTTTGTAGATTTTTTTTACTTATTTTTGGTTGTTCTAGAAATATTCCACAAACAGTCTACCTCCAATTGTATGTCCTTCTTTCTCAAGCCTTCATAAGCATGGAAATACACATAAGCAAGAGTATGCTGACTCTGAATTTACATAGAATATATTAATCAATAAGACGTTGCTTCTTTGGCAGTATTTTCACGGTCTTAGAAAGTCTTATATTCCTGAGTCTATTTTAATTTTTTTTAGAAGATCCTCTTTTCAAATAGAGCGGGTTTTCAATCACTCAGATAAATTATAACGAAAATATCTATATAGAGAGAGAGCTTGGTTTTTACAAACACAAATTAGAATAATATTTTCCATTCAGGTCTGAAATTTGGAAAATTCAAAATATCCAAAAATTTACAAAACTTTATCACAACAGAAGTGTTCATAAGTACATAAAATCAGCTAATTTTTTTTTCACTATAAGAGTCTTTTCAGAAAAGGCTCCACGGTAGCTATGACTTATCTTTATTCCTGGTTAATTGAAACTTTCATAATTTACACTGCCATTAATTTGTAAATTAGAACCTAAAGAAATTAGTACCCTTGTTATATACACATCCTTATTTTCTTTGTCACGAGCATAAAGACAAAATAAATCTCTGCAGAGTTTGTCTGTAGTTATCATTGCTATTAGGCAGACATCTCATATTCATGACACATTCTGAACTTAGTGAATTTGTCAATTTGGAGATTTTGTGTGTCTCTCCTCCCAAGGGCTCACAATCACTTTTTGTGTGCAGTAACCAAACTGTGTTGACCTTTATGGAATATTTTTTGTACTGATGTCACACGACTGGATGCTAAATGTGTGCCTCATTCTCCTCTCTTTGTTGACTTCCCATTTACTTTCACAACACATGAACCATTAGCTTAAGGGAAGGCAGAGGCATGTATGTACCTGGAGATACAGAATTAATTGACATTAAATAACTACAGTTCCTGCAGCTCATCAAACATTAGGCAGACAAGTTGCTTCTGATCTTGGATATTCAAGGGGAAAATCAGAGTTTACTTATTTATGGGTCTGTAAAATTCTTTGTAAAAGGCCTCTTACTCCAAATCGTACAAAACCTACAATTTTCTTCCCTGTCCACCTACAGAAACAAACCTTTTACATACCTTAGTACTTCTCGATAGCTGTGGTCTCCACTATCTAAACTCTCACATTACAATGAATAAATATTTTTATTAGGAATCAGTGAACGTTTCACTTAGTTATTTAATGTAAGTAAAATATTTAAGATCATATAAAGAATGTAGTAATTGAAACAAAATTTGGAACTTTAAGTGTGTAGACAGAACTTTAACTGAAGTACAAACATTCGTAGGGCTGTAGGTTTTTTTGTTAAAGAAGTACAGCACTTTGGAATCCATAACCAAATGCAAGGCAAACAAAAAGACATAGTACAAAGTCATTGAAAAATTTTGTTTAAAGGACATGGGACAATGAAAAGAATATATATTTTATCCTACAGAAGCTTAGTCTTTTCAAGCTATTCACACTAAAAGACTCCTACAGTGACATTGCACTTAAAAATGTTTCCAACAGTGTTAGCTATACCCGAATTAATTGTGTAGACTTCATTTTAAAATCAAAGAAGAGAATTTAATCAACTGCCTAAATTTCTACATGAGAACAAGATAAATCACATATTTGAGGTAAATCCTGTGATTTCAAAAAGGGGCTAAATGACTAGCTCATATGTTAACATCTGAAGATTTATGACATAAATGTTCAGATAAACTCCACAATCTAGATGATATTCAATATGAACATCACAAAAAAACCCTCAGATGCATGGACCTACATGTTCCTAAAAGGCTGAAGTTCAGCTACAATGCTGAGATTAATACATGTATGTTTACTCAAGCAGTGCTATGCTCTTTAGATAGTTAGGACCTCTCCAAAGTATTTGAAAAAGTTTGCTAGAATTTTTCTCCACAGTGACATTTGCAAATTTCTTCCATTCAATCCTATAATGAGAAAGAAGGGATAAAAAATCTTTCTTTTCATATTAATACCATTCAGTCATTTTATTATATATTTGTGAGCCAAATGAACTTGCGGTGAAACTCAATCCTATAAAATAAAATCCATGTTATTAACTCGCAGAATTCAAACATATGCATTGCACCAGGCAGTGCTAAAAGGATGTTTACTTCATAATGATTCTGGTTTCTGTTTCTGCTCTGTGGTGACAACTGAGCTAGCTGTGGATAAGGTCAGCTGGACACAAGAATCCTCTCCTTAGTACCCCACAAATTTTGAGATCTAGCTTTGGTAAAATTTTTCTAGGAAAGTCAATTCACCCCATGAAAAGAATGACAGGCTGACTCATACCTAGGCGTACTGTTCTCGTACTCTTGTCTTTCAGAGCACCATCACACCTTCTTATATCTCCTAAGATACATCTTCAGAAGTCTAGTGAATAATAGGCTGCTTCAGTTTCTGTTGAAAGCAAGAGGAATGATGTAATAAATTCATGCAGGAAGACTTCTGGAGTTCACGATAAGCATAATACATGTTCCATATAACAAAATAAATAGCTTTCCATACATGTTACCTTCAACAAATATATAATACCATGATTAACAATGAAAATATGTAAAAAGGGGAGCAAGATATACATGCTTAGCAGACAGCCACTAGAGAGTATGCGTTAAAGCAGTCACTTCTGAAAGTTAGAACCAGCAGCTCGTGTCAAAAATACACACTTAACTAATTATTTAAAAGGGCTGAGCTCTGTATTATTGTAGACATTGCCAAGACAAGATAAGCTTATGACAGGCATATTGAAGCCATTATGTAGGGTATTGTTGAAAATATGACAGGCCATAACTCTTGTGCAACTCTCCTTGCATATTAATACAGAATTCAGCAGCATTTTTGAAGAAATTAAATGCTTTGACAGAATAAATTTGGCCTTTGAGACAAAGACAAAACATGGTTTTCAAAGCTTCCTACTCTCTCTGGTACAGAAAACATCAAATTACAGTGCAACAGCATTTCTTTCCTCTGAGAGAGGATGCAGCTCACATAATGCATAGTAAATATATATATCCTAGGTAGAACACTAGATATTTCCAGTTTTCCATTTTGAATATTATCAGGGCTTTTTTTTTTTTTTTTNACAGGGAGGATATTTCCAAATATAAAAGCTTAAGCAATTATGTGTAAAGTCCTAGAATAACTATCCGGGTATTTTATAGACTCCTCAAGGAAGTAAGATTTGTGTTAAAGAATCACAATACACATGACCACAACAAAAATGCTCTTTCTAGTGAATAAATGTAATGGCAATATCAGTGCCAGAGTCCAACAGATACAAGTCAGGATTCCACTAATGTGTAATTTTAATGCCTTTTGCAAAGAACCTGTGAATTTATCCAGAATTCATCATTGAAATGAAGGAACTATTACTCTGACATTAGGTTTTGAATGAGCATGAAGCTCAAAAACAGTATCTCATCCATACCAAGAGAGATGAAAAAGATCCTGATTCATCTCACACAGCAGAACTGCACACTGAAACCTCTAAATCTACATAGAATGAATTGTGTGCATATACATATATATACTTAGAATTATTTAACCTAGTTAAGTTTAAATTTCATGGACACAAAGTGTATTTCCTAGTATTTTTTGTAAAATCAACCCCTTGTAAACACAGTACTCCTGAAGAAAAAGAAATAAGGAAGCAACAGAGTTCTAATAGATTAGCAATTGAGTGAAATGCTTGCAAAAGGAAAGGTAATGCCAAGGTTAATTTCCAGACACTGGCTTAAAACAACTAAACAGAATAGAAGACATACTGTCTATAAAGTCTTGGAATTGCTTCTCAAGCCTGTTGTCAGGGTCTGTGCCAGCTCTTATTATGTCTTCTTGAATTATTTGAAGGAGAGTATTTTTAAATAAATATTTTAAAATACTATTTTAACTCAGGATCATTTAGAAAAAAAATACTCAGCTTTGACATTTCTGTACTACTTATGCCTTAACTTCAGCAAGTCTAAAGATCTATATTTTGTGTATAGAGAGGTTAAATACAAAATGTCTTTGGCCAGTCTCTGATTCCGGCCTACAGTTTTATGTGACAAAAAAAACTATTAACATAATTTCACTGCAAATATTGCTTTTTTATCTCTGTTATTGATGAATAAGGCTCAGTCTGTAGAATTTACATGTATTAATGAGTTCAGAAGCTCTTCAATTAGTGCAAACTTGAATGGCTTAATAAAAAATATTACAGAAGTTCAGGTGGACAATAAGTGGGAAAGGAGAGTCATAAGAACCAATCCATTAAGCATCATAGTGCCTCTTTGAGTTTCTGTTTTTTCATTTGTGTGTGCTTGTGCTTATGTGAATGTGACATGATTTTTCATCTCTACCACAATGCCAAGCTGATTCCTTTAGCTTTTCTGATTCATGGAAGCCATGAGATTTCACATATCTTACAATATTTCTCCATCTTGCAAAATTGTCTGAAAACCTCCTACATTAATAAAACCATCAAGTTACTGAAGGATGAGGAAGATCTAACAGTATTTTGCAATGTTCAGCTTATCTGTATATTGCTTTCCTCTTCACAGAGGAGACCGGAAAATGCCCATACCCAATGAATTTTCTTCTGCTTTGGAGAGAACATTCCAGGGAATAGTTAACAAGTATGTGCTTTTTGGTTTTGCTTTTATTTCTGTAGCTTAGGACACAAATACCCACAGTGAAGACTGGTGAACTTCCTTTGGACTACAGGCCACAAAGAATTTGTCTTCCTCACTTGAAAGATGGGTCTATTACTTCCACTAAACTTTATCAAGTATGGCAAGTTGCTTTGAATGAAGTTTAAACCAGGAAAACTTCAAAGTCCCAATCCCACTCTTAAAATTTACTCTGGAAAATAGACCATTGACTATGTAACTAAGAGATTTCCACAAAAGAAAGAAATTCAAAAACGCTACTCTAGTACACAAAGGTGGAGCTCCTCTTTAGGCACATCAGGTCTTTCCCTCAAATCTCTCTCACAATGGAGAGTTGTCTGAGTTATCTTGCATTATTATCTTTCAAAGTCCTCCTTCTTGCCTCTTACCTGTCATTATCAGTATTCTGTATGGTTTGTTTTTGTTTGTTTTTTTTTTTCATTCAGACTTTATATCTGAAAAAAAGAAGCTTTCTCATAAAATACAGCTGTGGCAACTTGGCCTTCTATTTCCTGAATTTCTTATTTCCAGTTTTCAATTCTTTTTCTCCCTGTTATCCTTTCCTTGGCCAAAACTTTTGGATAGTGTGCCTTAATTAGTGCATCCATTAAAGCTTGTAATGTTTCCCTGAAATAAAATTTGGAGATATTGGTCATTCATTTTCCATATTACTTCTTAGAAATACTTATGGTATTTTTAATTCCTTTTATAGGTAACTTTTATCTTATCCTAGAGATCATACAAACCACTCTACTAATACAGCTGACAGATGTGGCATTTCTAATGCTTTACTTGTTAGAGGGAGTGTGTGTTTGACACACGTTTTTGTGCTGTGGGGTCTGGAAAATACAGGAAGTGTAAAAACATTAGTATAAAAATAGATACATCTTTCCCTTCCTACTTTTCCTGTCTACCTGACCTACTGTCCAAATGAGATATATGAATGGTCTTGCACACATTTCTTTGTCTCCACAGTTTACAGGCCTACTTGTCTGTATTTGCTGTGACTCCTAACTGCAGAAAACACTTGTTTAAGATGATTCTGTTATCTTGTGCAGGACTGTACATATTCACAAGGATACTTTCTAAAAGTACAATTGTCCATGATTTATATGTACACAAAGCTAAACTGTGTAGCCTGTTAATAGCAAAATGCAGACATACCTTAAGTTAAAATAAAATTAACAGAAATACTGTGGATGTATTAAAGTATCTTAAGCTGCTAACAATAAATAAGTTTATTTATAAGTATCTTCAAATATTAACCATTGTTTTTGTACTTTACTAAGTCAAGTTGTAAATTACATGGATAATAATCAGTTCACTGCTAATAGTAATAAATTTAGAAATTTCTTCCTGTGTAGAATAGTATAGATGTTGTTGTTCTTTTTATTGACAACAACAAACAGTGAAAAACCCCAACCTTTTCCCGAAGTTTAAGAGATATTTTGCCACAATAAAATAAAACTGTTGCATGCAACACACTGAAAAGTTTAATTCTCTAAGACATTCATTTGCTGCATTGACAAAATAAACTATTCTTTTGCTAAAAAGATGAAACTCCAACTCCACTGGAATCATTAGGATTTTAAATTTGAATTAATTTAGCTCATATGGATCAGATATTAGATTTAGATTGGACATGATCCAAAATTATTGTGTTCCCATGAAGAAAGGCAGCAATGCAAAGTGACTGTATATTTAAAATCAAGATTTATTTTGATTATTTTCATTTGTGTTTTTCTCTCTAAGAGTGGAAGCTGAAGTGAGGATCCTTACTCTTTCAGGATGGTCATGAAAATTATTTTCTGTATTAACATTTGGCCATACATTGCTTTGAGGAACATCATTATGCATGAGGAGTTCATGTTCAGCACCTGCCAGAGGAGCTTAATGCTAGAAAATTTGGAATGAAAAAGTCCCCTCCAATTAATGAAACTGATAGTTGTGGACAACTCAATATGCATATATGAGTCAAGAGCACATTGGTGGTCACACACGCCCAAGGATTCGTAGCCAGCCCAGTCCTGAGCTTAGTCAGGACATGCAGAAGTCAAGGATAGACTCTGCTGTGACAAAGCTGCAAATAGTAACTGAAAAGCAGGGAGTAGAGATTTGCAGCATCCTCTCTTTTAAGGGCAAACTCCTACTACAACAGAAAAGAGCCAAGGACCCTGAAATTGCATTATAGTAGACTGGTACAGAGTCAGAGTCCTGATATTCCCTAGGCTTAGACATGATTTCTATTAGCTGAAAGGAATTGGAAAAAAAACACATTTCAAATTACTTAAGATGTCTCATGAAATTTGAAATTGCTATATTAGGTTGGGACATATGTAATGGGTTTTATCTTAAGGTTTTTTCTTGCAGGGAGAGAGAGAGTTTGTTTGTCTGTTTTAAAACCTTTTTTGTCATTCCTGGAAGCAGATGCAGAACGAAATGGCTGAGTCCTGGTCCCATGTGGCACAACGGGGCTGGGAGCACAGCAAGCAGAGACATCTGGAGCCCCCGTCCTCCTGGTGGCTTGATGGAACAGGAGGGGTGCAGCAGGGCATGGAGCCGTTTCCCCCCATACTGAAGGACCAGGAACGCAACGGGTATGGGGTCAACCCACAGTGGAGCTGGTCTCAGCAGCAGAGTCGATCTGTGGCCCCACTGATTGAGTCACCAGATGTGGTAGGGCAGTACCGGGCCATTCCCTGTGCTTCCGCTGTGAGCTGGGGCACAAGGAGGCTGCAGGGTCAGACTGAAATGGCTGATCCTGGCTCCGGGCTAGGGAGCCGGCATGCATTCACCATCATCAGGTGCGGCACGGATGGCTGAGCCCCAGTTTTGTGCGCCCACCACTCCTTGCCAAGCTTGGTGGCTACTACTCAGCTGCCCCTGCGCTCCTGTCACAGGTGCTTCGCCAGGTGCAGGGGTTGCTCTGCTGGGTGCACGTGGAGTCAACCCATACTGGTGCCCACAGAGCCCCCCCTCACTCTGTGCTGTTGCCGTAGTGCAGCTCGGAGCGCATGTGGGGAGTTTCTCTGGCTGCCATGGAGTGCACGGGCAGTAGCAGCAGCCCCTCTCATGGCAGCCATGGCGCAGCGTAGCCCCATGGCATCAGGCACAGCAGCTGCTTTGGCCACCCCACCGGGCATGGCGGATGCCGATGCTGCCCCTGTCTGCTCTTCCTGCAGCCCCACTGCGGGGTGTGGGCAGGAGGCAGGGGTGGATGCGGCGTGGCCTTGGCTGGGTGAGAGGCAGTCCCTGCCAGGAGTGCATGTAGCTTCCAGCTGCCAAGGTATGCAGGGTGTGGTGCCTGTACGGGTGAGTCAACCAGTTCTCCTGAGCCCCTGCGTTGACACGTGGCAGTAGTGTCTCTCAGCAGGCATAATGCCTGCCCCAGCCAGCCTGCGGGAGGTGCTGATGGCACTTCTGGGCTCTCCGGATGCCAACCATAAGGCATTCTTGGCAGAAACACCACATTGGCCTCATGGTGAGATCTTGGAGAGAGGGGTGGCACCCCTGCACCACCATCCAATGGGGAAACAGCACACTTGGGACACTGCTCCGAGAAAATGTGAGAATAGGCAGCCCATAAAAGCCAGAAGAACAGAAGTCTGTCCCTCTTTTGGTTTCCTGTGCTGAGAGAAGCACAGCTCCCCTTCTCCTTGGGCCCTAGCAACACGGCATCATTGCAGCTCGCTTCCCTTCATCTCCCTTGACATGGGCAGCAGCACAGTGTCACCAATGTTTGAGCAGTGACAGCAGGAGCCACCCAGCGGTGACACGAGTGTGGTATCTTTATCCTTGAGTCCTCTGGGGCTCTTTTCACTGTCCTTCTCTTTCAGGAGCTCCTAGACCGGGACCGGGACCATTCACAGTGTGGCCTTCCCTCCTTCCCTTGCTCCTTAGCCCACCAGCCAGCTCGGAGGAGCAGTTTGTTTTTTTTCTTTTCTTGCGAATATTGTCAGGCCGGTTGTTTGTGTATCTGGTTGTGCTTAGTGGGGTTGCACAGTTTTGTAGAGCCCCTAAATAATAAAAGGTTCTGTTTTCTCTGTTGAGTCTCTTGTCACTGTTAGCAAACCCTAGCATCCAAACCAGGACAACATATCTGGCAAAGCTAAAAACAGACAAAAAATATTTCCAGCAGCAGTGAAGTCCACATGGTAACACCATGAATTAGTATTTTTAATGATGACCAAGCAGGGAAAGCCTGCTCACACATCTCAGTGAACAAATTTGGATATGGGTCATCACTATTTCCTTTAGGGCCATGAATGAGCTAATGCAATGCTGAATTTTCATTGGTCTGCATTTCTGTCTGTACTTACATATTTATTTCCTCAGCTCAAAATTTAGCTCAGCTATTTGAGCACTAAATCTTAGTCTTTTGACTTCAGAAAATAAGACGTATATGCAAAATATGGAAAATTTCTGGGACTAGTGAAGAAGTAAGAATATTTCTCTGTGCACAAGAGACCAAAAGAAAGCAAATATCTCTGTCTAGTTCCTGTCCTATACACATTTGTGGCACTGGTAATGTCCCTGTACAGCTGAACTCTTCTTTAGACACTTTTAATGGCCAAAAGAAAAAACAGAGGATCAGGGGAACAGGAACACTGCAAATAGCCAAATGTATAACAAAATGAAATCTGTGAAGAACGAGAAGAAAGGAATTATGGCAAGAAAAAAATGAACACTTTAAAAAAGAACACTGAAGCTATACATTAAAAACTGGAGGGAAAAACTTAGATCACCAGTAGAAGTTTTACTGAAAAAATAAGATTAAAAAATTACTATTTTTTCCTTAACAGAATCAAAGCAAGCATTCTGCAGAAAGTTTTATGTTCTGTTTTTTCCAGAGTGAGTGAACATTGTGTAAAATTGAAATGATTCATTTAAAATAAAATTAAAATCCCATTGGATGCTTGAATGTATATTTCCCCTTCACTTTTCTGAAGATTGCTCCTTCTGCTGTTCCAGACCATTAATCATTCTTTGCCCTTCTTTTCTCTTGGTAAGTTCCACTGATGCAGTTTTTCTGTGATAGAAATGGAGGTGACTGGTTTTGAAATGAGGATTGTAAGGATGTATTTTATAAAAAAGAATGAGCTTATTTCCCCTAAATTTATGGTCTGGTTGGTGTTTTGGGTTTTGGGGTTTTTTTATGATTTTTCAATTTCTAGTCTTAATTTTTAGTCACCTGTCTGCACATCTTCAGGACAACAGTACAATCTCCTTTTCTAGACCTCTGGTCCATTTTAAGCCTATCTGTACTATATGGTATACTTGACTGATAGAAAAGCTTAGAAAAGACATGTCTACTACCTGTGTATTTTTTGATGTTGCCAAATAGATGTCTGCAGTTCTAACATAATTCAATCGTGCAAGTCTTTATCTGGAGTCCTTTAAAACAATATTTGATCATTAAAATGCTCGTAGCTGAATTTACTCAGAAGAGTAACATCACCATGTTCAGGAAAATTCTTTATTAATATAAATTGATCACAGGATATTTTCAAGATGCTTTTTTTTAATATAAAATACAGATTACTCGTGTATTTAAATAAGCAAAATCTCACAAATTTGAATGCATAAATAGTCTTATCATATTGCCTCAGCTCTAGCACGAAGGGTTTCTTTTCAAAGCACTAATATCTTCAAGTTCTTTCTACGGAGCCCTGAGTTCTCTAGCAGTTATGGCATGTTTAATACTGAATATGTTTTATGTGGTTTATGAACATGTTTTATAAATATTTTATACATTTTATATTTTTCCATTGAATTTTGATGAATTTACAAAAATTTCTATTGCCTTTGGACATTTTAGTATATGACTTTTCATTCAGTTCTCTTAAATCAGACATTTATTCATTTCGCGTGTGACAACATAAATTGTGAGATAACTTTCTACTTAGGCTGAGTATACTGCACTAACACTGATCAAAATACAAAATACCCACAAATGGGCTATATAGTAATGGAGAATGTTTCTGAGATTGGAGATTTTTTTCTGACATCATAGTCTCCTCTCCTCTCCTCTCCT
>VXBA01000627.1:269613-293676 GCA_013399895.1 Serilophus lunatus
CTCTCCTCTCCTCAGGAATATTTATTCTTTTTTGAAACTCCAAGAAAACCACCCCAAGTTATTAGGAATCTCCATTAACACTTTAATTTGTATTCTACGACTATGTTATCTTACACAGGTACTGTAATTAAGCTTGAATCAATGGGAAAACATGACAATATAATTCTCAGTTATATGATTCTAAACTGAAAAACAAGATAGAATTCCATATGTGACAAGGTGTCATCCACCTCTTAGTATTTCTTCATTTCTTCAATAACGCAAATGTCATCCCTTGTCATTGGAATTGAGACACATTTTCCACTATCAGAATCAATTTTTTAACTCCACATAATTCAAACTATTTAACTGTCTTTCGGATTCAGTATGTGCCTGAGAAATCCTTTAGAAAATATGAAAAAAAAGTAAAATGGTTGATTATTGCCAGAGATATGGAGCGAAAATTTTCCCATTAAAGCATTCTTGCAGCCTTATCTTGGATAAACTTTGGTGTCTTGGCTTGTTCAACGAACTAGATTTCAAGAAGTCACATCAGTGTCACATCAGTTCTGTGCAAAACTAATAAAAATACAGAATATGGGACACTTCAGAGATAGTAGAGAACCACTCTGATAAATTTCTTTACCCTTATTCCTATGGATGAGTACTTTGTAAATGCATTCACACGGACTAATACAGCCTCACAGAGAATTTGCTATTTTACAGCTCCAGCATGTTTCACCTGGCTGTACTGGTCTTCCTCTGACATTGCTGAGTGTAATGGTAACTTGCACTTTTGAACGCTTGTCCACACAGGGAATTAAAGTAAAATAGCTTTTGTGATCTAAATCCCTGCCAGGTTTACTTCTTGAAGTTGTGTCCCAAACTGATCTATAGGCAGCTTAGCTGTTTGGTCTAAGGTTTGTGTGATATGTGCTATGTTTAATTTTCTGATTGCATGTTTTCCCATGGTATCCTAATCTTGACCAGCTCATAATGGGATAAAAAAAAAAAATAATTCTGTATTATGTTGTTAAAACAAACAAGCAAACAAACAAACAAACAGGTCTTTATTGTCTTTATTAGATCTCTGGTTTGTATCTTTTCACAACCTGAAAGAATAAGACATAGTAGGGAAGGTGTCTGATTCCAGTTGGAGAACTGAATGTAATTCTCACAAAGAACTGAATTTCAGGATTTTTTAACTTTGAATTACATGGCCTAGTAAACTTGATAATGTCCTTTCAATGTAAGATTCCTTGCAAAATCAAGATATTACCTAAGATATTAGGTATTAAGATATTATTTTTAAAGTTGATTTTAGGAGATGGGTGTGATACTGCTAGAACATATTTCTATTTTTCAAGCTCTGGTGAAGTCTATCTATTCTACAAAGCAGCTTTTCCTTTATGATATTGAAGAAGATGTATTTGCCAAAAAACTTTTTAAAAAACACCTAAAATTAAAAATTTTCCAGAGAATAGCTGTCGAAAATGCTGTTTTTCTTGGTCTTCCAATTTTACCTTAAGTGACACATTAGTGAAATTAAAGTAGGGAAAAACATGTAGTGCTGCTTTTTCTGCAAAGTATACTTCAAAAACCTGGCATATGAATTATCATCTTCTACTACTTTGAGATTTGCATAGTTCCTAATAAATTTTCTACAGAATTTAGAGATGTTTTTTATTTACTAGTGTTATGAATCTCTCTATGAAGCAAACAGCTGAGAAAAGCCATTCTTTAACTGCTATGGTGAAGAGCCTACTCCACAAATTTTGATTGAAGACAGTATTTTTGCATTCCACAAAGTCTCAAAGGAGTCACATTATGACATGGAATACAGGCTGTCTTTCCACGGCAGTTTGGTTTAGGTCAAAATGTAATTTCACTATTATGTGCCCTGGGCAGCATTCATTTAAGCTGTCATGATTTGTCCTGCCCAAAATGACATCTTAGGCTTTCCATAGTCAACAGAGAGAGTTGCATCATTCTACAACACATACATGAGGTAGATGATTTTCCTTCTGTACAAGTACATGTTTCTACCTATGCTGTAGAACCTATATGTGATTAAATATTTGGGAGCTAACCTTTGTATTATTAAACTGGGGAGAGGGAGGGGAGAGGTGAGGAAGTATATTTCTTCATTATTGAGCCCCTTTCTCCATAAAGAAAAACTGGAGCAAAATGTAATATCTTATTGTATCATATAGTAAATTTACATTTGTGAAGATATTTACTTTTTTAATCCAAAGAATTAAAAGCATTTCTTTTAAATTTAGTAAGGAAAACAAGAAAAATTATAACATGTTTTTAATGTCAAAACATTAAAAATTAATATTCTGGAGACCGAGTCCTTATATATAGGTATTTTTCATTGTCTTGCCCACAAATGCAATTGCTCTCTTACTTGAAAAATACCAAAAATAATTCAAGAAATTATTTTCTATGAACAAATGAACAGTTGAAAAAGACAGAGACACAACTTGACAATCGACTTACTATCAATTACTTTTGAGACAAAGACAGGGAGATACACTTTCTGGAGCTGTATTTCTCCCATTGTTTTTGAAAATCTCCCCTACCTGAGGATATCAAAAGTACTGAAGGGAGTCCCTAAATCCATGTTCAGGAGTGGAATGTTTGTTCTAAATGCTGGAAAGGACATAGAAGTAAAAAAATAGGTGTACAAACTGTGCTCTGAGATTGTTGTATTTAAGTGTCATTTGTCATCTCAGCATTTGGTCCTGTATTAAACATGGGTGAAACATAAGCCCCAGCATAGACTTTGTGATGAAAGTCAGAGAAAAATCTTCTGCCCAAAGTAATTGTCTTAATACCAACAAAAAAAAAAAAAAAAAAACCAAACAAAAAAAACCCCAAAAAACCACCAAATCAAACAAAACAAAGAGATATCTACAGAGATATCTCTATTTCGATTATTAAGAGACATAAGGCACAAGCACCCAAAAGAACTCATGACAGCAGAAACAGAGTTCTTTAGGCTTTATTTGCACTTTCATGTACAGTGTTTGCAGTCTATATTGGATTCATAACAGATGATAGAGTGGTCCTTCCTAGACGAAAGACTATAGCAAGCAGTCCGCCTCTGAGGCTGTGCTTTTAGTTATCGTTCTTCAACTACTCTTGATTTAGAGTTCATACTCAGCTCAAAAAAATCTCTATAAAGCACATACCAGAAATATAGGTTCTACTTGGAGAGAGATTATGACCCCACATAAATTGCTTTTTTTATGAGAATGTTTTATATTCAAGCATTGCTCCACGATGAAAATCCTTCCTAGAAGTTAGAAATTTAAACTGAGGAAGAAAATACAAATATGACACTGGTCTGAGTTGTGCCACAGATCTTCAAGAAAATGTTATTTGGAATCTTCTGTTTTACAAGGCCCATTATTTGCTATAAATCAAGCTTGTTTGCTTTATTAGTAAAATTGGGTAAGAAATGCAAACATTGCTTATCATTTTTCTCTTTCCCTAGTAAATATAGCATAGTCTGATGTCTGATAGAATGCAATGAAACTCTTTAGCAGCTACACTCTAGGATACAAATTGTAGTTCTGATGCTTGTCTGTCATATCTGTTCTTGGCAAAAATAACAACAAAACACATAACCTGAATGAAAGGTAATGATAAACCGATGATGGTGGGTTTCTTGCAGAAAGCTGCGCTACTACTACTGCTGTCATTCAGTGAAAGATTTCACAAGCACATTTAATAATACACTTTACAGATAGTCTGTTAAAGGCACATCTCCATTTCAGATAATGGGGTAAAAACTTAAGGATGCAGAAGCACAGGTACTGTCAGAATATGAAAAAAAGTTTTCCAAATATTGTCATCCTTAAAAAATCAAGGTTTGAGGCCATTTCCTCTTGTCCTGTTGCTGCCTGGGAGAAAAGAATGACCCCCTTCTTCATACAACCTCTTTTCAGGTAGTTGTAGAGAGCGATAAGGTCTCCCCTGAGCCTTCCTTTCTCCAGGCTAAACAAGCTCAGATCCCACAGCCACTCCTGACAGGACTTGTGCTCTTGACCCTTCACCACTTTGGTCCCCTTCTCTGGACTCGCTCCAGCACCTAAATGTCTTTCTGTAGTGAAGGGAACAGAACTGAACACAGGATCTGAGGTTTGGCCTCACCAGTGCAAAGTACAGGTGGGTCCTACTGGCCACACTATTGATACAAAGATATGAACTCATCAGAAAATAAATCAAGAACCCAGGTGGTGTGAAGATAGCTGAAATCACACTGAATAAGATAGAAACACAACTTTATCAAAGATATTGACTCTTCCATATTATATACATTTCTAAGTAGTTTCCTTGACTATTTCATTTTGTTTGTGCTCTGTACAGAAATAGATAAAAGCTAAGAAATACAAATACTTTAGGTCTTCCTGAGAGCATGAAATACAAAAATTCTAGTTGTCTTCATAGGATTTTGCAGGTACAGGACATCTCAAAAACAGCACTAAGTTTAAGAGAAGCAATTTAATTTTGTTTAAGCAGCAAGTATGTTGTAAAATGAACCTTAACTCTTGCACAAAGGAGATGGAGCTACACTAAAACCCTTGTAACATTACCTTCATTAATTTTTTAGTTCAACTGAATAGTATTTTAACAAAAGTGTAAAAAATGGATCCATCAAGGCCACTTTTGCATTCAAAAAATAGCTGCAATCAAATACTTAAGAGATGCTGGGATTTCACCATACATGTCTGTTCATGCAAGTCTCTGACTAATTTAAAACATACAGCATAAAATATTATTACAATAATATTTTTCTTTATTTGCAATTGTTTTAAACAATATACTTGATTCCATAGATGTTTCTGGCCCCTTATTTAAACGGCACTAAAAGCATTATCAGCAAACATTATTCCAAGTCTAGTTAGAAATCAAACGACAAAAATTTGAATTGGACATTTTGCCATTTTGAAAAAATTCACACCGTGTAGCTAGAGCAACAAAGAGTCACTTTGTCTCAATGAAAATTATATCTTTCTGTCTTGTCTCTCTTCAAGTACTTGGAACCACAAAAATGGTTTTACTGTTTGTGATATACTATATAGGCTCAAATTTTTTGACTACAGACATCTTTTCAGGACTATCTGTCATATTAGCTAACAAAACCCCTCCAAACAACCTTCCATGGTTTTTTTCCTACCGAAAACATCCAGTTATTAAGAATGCTTAAAAGTCAATAGCATTATTTATGATTATTGCAGAATTTTTTCAGTCTACAATTATTTATCTATGTGATGAAAACAAACCTTTCATGTTTTGGAATACCACCCATAAGTCAAAAGTTTTAAGATATTTTATCAGATGCAACACTTTTTTTTTCTCTTGCAAGAAAAGTGGAGGGATAGGAAAAGTAATATCTTGAATGGTTAATAGGATAAATACTCTCTTTTTCCATTAGGGAGGGGGAAAAAAAAAAAAAAAAGGAAAACAAAACAATGTTGAATTATTTTGCACTTCAACTGGAAAGAAATACCTGAAAACTTAAATGCAATATCATTTCAGGACATTTCCTTGTTGTTAGAACATCATTACACTTTACCTAAAGGAAGAAACAGAAATAAATGATAGGAAAACTTGCCCACAGTGAAGGAGAAACAAACTACATTACCTGTTGTGGTCAATCCGGCGGACTTAGAAACACACGGGCCAGAGGTTTGTTCAGGAAGCCATTTTTTAATTTAATTTAATTTACATCTTTATTGGTCCACACAATTGTTTTTTACTTCTTCATTGGATCAAGTTGAAGCACTAGCTCATCTCCGTTTGTTTTGAGAACTTTCACTATTATTTTGATACTGGCTAGAACTGCTTTTCAGAAAAGCATGAGAAACGTCTCTGCAAAGCAGCACCTGTTTGATAAAGGAAAATCGCTGTTATTGTGTGAAAGATCTAAGCTACCTTGAAAGGTCCTAAGCTGCTTGTACATCTTGCTACAGATGTATTTTGAGAAAGTTCTACCATTATTTTGAGAAACTAGGATATTGTTTACTTTTTGCTTTGCTGTTTCTCAGACAGAAATTTTCCAGGCTGACTTCAAGCTTTACCACAGAGACAGAATTACTTATGCTAACTTTTAAAACTCTCAAAAACAGGCCCTAAAGCCCCAGGATTTCAAAACCTACCACAACAATTACCTACTGTGGAAGTCAAGAACATCTGAGAAAAAAAAGTAATGTTATTTGGAAAAAATCAGATGATAGCACAGTGTCAGCATAGAATATTTGAGGGAATCTTTTTTAGCAGAGTTTTGACATCCAGTTCTTTCATCTAAACTTAAGGCAAAATAAATCTTTAAACATGGGAATTTCTTAGAGGAGAGAAGAAAACGTCCAAATACAAAAATAAAAATTTAAAAGGATAAAGACAAGTAAGAATGGATGAAATAAATATAGAGTGGGTTCATTCAAAAAGAAGATTTATAATTCATATACAAAAAAGATCTAGCAATTGAAGGATTTCTAATCTATAGGTTTTTAAATAGAAATTGCTTGGGTATCCTTAATTACAACAACAAAATCAACCCAATTTATTTTGTAAAAATGCTCTTACAATTCTACCTAGGGTTAAATAAAAGATATTTGAAATCTGAAGCCTTATTACTTTCCAGATTCATACTTAGTATCTGATTTAAATGAAAGCTTCATGATAGTTACTATGTACCATCCACACGAATGCAATATGATAGAGCCTTATATTCCTTCAGATACTGAGTGTAAATTAATGTCAATCCAATATCTTCCACAGAGTTGCCTCTGGTTTATTTTTAATAATCAGATCTAGTGAATAAAAATGGCTTGACAAAAGCTTTTGCTTAACACTGAGTTATCGTAGGAATTATGGGCATCAGGTAAGATCTGATTAGAGGAATTATTTCAGTTTTTCAAAATAATTTTAATCATGCAAAAAGACTCATATGCTGACTTTAATGACATCTTACACAGTGCAAGGAATTCTAAAAACACGTTTAATTCTCAAGTCAAATATTTCTGTAAAATTTTCCAGAGTATATTTTCTTTCACGTTACAAGTGCTTTTATTTAGGCTTACACAATTAAAATGCTTTCAAAACATATATGATGTGTTTTCTATTTATAGCTCTCGCTCTCATTTCACTACTCATTTCTTGCAACAGATGGAATGCTACTTTTTTCATATTACTTGCATGCACTATGTAGATGCCATAGAGAGAGGTCTTGACTGGTAATGGTACAATCTTAATGTGAAATATAAATCAGCCTTTATAAAGAGAGTAAGACTAATTCACATATTTTACAAATATATCCTAAGGTGAAAGGGAAATCCTGTTTGTCTTCATTTAGTTTTAAATGTATCTGACCATTCAGACCTACACATAATACAAAGGCACTTCAAGAATAGAAGAATATACCAGAGGAAAGCCACGAATTCTAATTAGGTTATTAATGATGTACAGATTTACAAAAATAGTTTTATCTAAAATTATACAATATCATTTGAACTAGAATTTAAACATTTCTTTTTCACAGATCTTGTTGCTCTTACCTGACAAAACAAAATATTTCAGAAATGAGTGTTCAAAGAAAATTTTTGTTTGGCCAAAAATAGTCTTACCAAAGGGTGATTCACTGTAGTTTCACAAAGTTTATGTTAGTACTCATCTACACACTGCAGAGAAAGAGCAATTATCAGCTGCAGGCTAGAAAAACATACATGCCATCTACCTGAAACACATTTCCTAGATTATCATCTATTCTAATAATACTGTCAATTACAGAAAAGTAAAACATTGCAGTGTGACAGTGAGATGACCCAATACTTCAATTATAAAAATCCCCACATAACTGCCTTTCCCTTCCCCGCAGACATGGCAGCTGGGAATATAAGGATGTTTTTTTGACACGTTCTGTGTCAAGTAGAAGTGTAGTATGGCATAGAAGCCATAATCTCTCATCTTGCAAAAGAGACAAAACAAAGTGATGCCGATGTCTAGAGTAATCATCCTGGTTACTTAAGTAATAGAAGTTTGCAGATGGCAATAACAACATTTATCGGATCAGTTATTGGGAAAGAATTTTTATGTGGTTATTTTCCAGTCTTAAAAAATATACAAAGTAGTTAACTAGTAATTTTTTGTGTAATCATTGCTGTTTGGTAGAATGAATTGGTGTGCATGCTGATAATCATCTTAATCTTCTAAATGAAAGTTTTACTCCTCTATGGATTTTTTATTTCCCACCCTCAATATTTGAGTCCTTTTGTTTTTCTTGAACTGAAAAGTTCCAAGCTAAGTAAGTTTGATAAATGGATAGTAAATTGGTCCAAAACTAGTCAAAAGGGCTCTTGATTAGTAAGGATTTGGTGTCTATGCTTTTCAAACTCCTTGAACTTCCTAAAATCTAAAGTGGCTGTTCATTTTATTTCTGAACAAATAGAGTTCACAAAGTTACAGAGGCTGGAATTCCCAGGTAAGGTAGAAAATTGTTCTCATTCTGAAGAGTGCTAAATGTCACCAAGACATTTCAAAGAAGTGTAATAAAACCACTCTTAGCTCCTTCCTTCATTCATTAAATGGTTCAACAAAGTAGAACCGACCAGTATTGTTAATTGTCTAAACTGCAATAAACAAGATGTTTTCATCTCTATTAAGATTATTTCATTGCAACTTTGAGCAAGTCATATATATTCTCTTGCATTCTTCGTTAGAAACAAATAATAATGAAAAAGCTAGTCTTTGTACTACAAGGTTGTTTTTGTTAACCCAGGGCGGCAACTAAGTAACACATAGTGGCACACTTACTCTACTCCCTGCTCACAGTGGGGAGGAGAATCAGAATGAACAGCAAACCTTGAAAGTTAATATATGAAAATTTTAATAATTAGAAAAAAATAATTACAATAACAACAATAATAGCAGCAAAAAATAATAATAATTTTAAGGATAAGGAGACGGAGATAACAATAAAATCCAAGAGAAATAGGTGATGCACAACACAATTATTCTCCATGCTCTGGCTGATGCTCGCCTGACCCCAATCACCAATCAGCACTTCAGACCTGATTCCCCCTAGTCTACAGACTGAACACAATTTTCTTTGGTATAGAACATCCCTTTGTCCAGTTCAGGTAAGTTGTCTTGCCCAAGCTCCCTCCCCGTTTCTTATGCATCTGCTCACCAACAGAGTTTTGGAAATAGGAAGTCCTTGATTTAAAGCAAGCACTGAAACAACTAAACAACAAACTAAGCAACAACTAAAACATTTTCATACTAAGTCCAGAAGGCAGTACTGTGTCAGCCAAGAACATTATACCAGCTGAAACCAGGACAAGGCAAATTAGTTAATTTTCATGAATTCTTTCAAGAAATTTATGGAAAATAGTATTGAGATACTGTAATAAAACCCAAGAACAAAATTACCTGAGTGCGTGACACCTCTGAATCACTTGGGTTTCACTACTAGAAGTCACTTAATGGTCCTGGTGCTTACTTTGATGGAGTTTATATCAGATCTCAAAAGTTATTTTGCAGTGCACATCCACACTTCATCACTTTATAGTTCTGTATAAACTAAGCTGTACTATAAGCTGACACTGTAGATGGCAATCAAAATACTAAGCATACCTCATGATACTGTGTGGCTGGTATATGGTGTTCTCTGTGTGATTATAGATTCACAGATACACCAAATATTTTTATTCTGCCCACACAAGATACACTTTATTAAGTGCATATGAGTTGTGTATTCAACAGGTTGAAAAATAAAGACTTCTAGAAGATAAAAAAACAACCAGAAAGTGGTATTGAATGAGTTCTGTTAGTATTAAAAAAAAAAAGTACAAATATCACTGTGTTCTCTAAGTATGTATAAGTGATACATATAAAATAAAGGAGTGCTTTTTTTGTCCTATTTGAGTAAAAATGTCATTCTTCATGAACAACTTAAAGATAACAACACAAAGGCACTCATGCCTTTCAAAAAGAACCTGCATTAACTTCTGACGATTGATATTTTGCTGCTGCTGCACCGGGTCTGAATGTTCTTTTGCACAAGAAGTCAATGGAGTTAGAAGATACTGTCCTTCTTGCAGGAAAGAAATCAGGGTCATCTACAATAATACCTCTCCCAGTCACTTTTGGGACAGTAATAATAAAATTCAATCATCAGCCAGCAGTCATACTGTAGAATAAGAAAGAAATATAGTCAATCCTTCTTAGTTTATACTCTTTGGTTAAATATAACTCATCATTAGGAGAATTTGGTATCACACTAGGTTGAATTGTTATTAAAACAAACAAACAAAACCCAGCAGCAACAAAAATAAACAAAATACACACCCCGACAAAAACGCCCCGACAAAAACCACTACCTTTTCCTTGTCCTCTTTTTTAGTAATCTTACTTCTGCTCCAGAAGAGTTTGTGTCACGTGTTCCTGCTGAGTTAAAATGTCTTCTCATTCAGGCGGCTTTGCCAGTCTAAGGAGGCAACAAAGCTGTACTCCAGGGCCATGCGTCTAAGGTCATTTGAAGTTTGCCTATAGTGTTCAATATACCATGTGCAATCATATTATATAACCCAACATCCATATCTTTAATGCTAGTGTGTGGATAAATCTCCCTAATATTGAGAGATGAATCTGTTGCAGCAAATGTGGACAAAATGGAAGAAGTGACACAAACTTTCCTTCCAGCATGGTCTTTTTTTCCAAAAATAATGCGAAGACACTTTCACTTTGTAGATTCACTCTGTGTGTATACAAGTACATTTTCTCAAGTACAGACAGTTATTACAACAAACAAAGTGAATGCTTTCAAGCCTTACATATGTATTTAACAACACATATTCAAAAAGGCAGGAAGGCAGGAAGGGAGGAAGGCAGGAAGGGAGGAAGGCAGGAAGGGAGGAAGGCAGGAAGGGAGGAAGGCAGGAAGGGAGGAAGGCAGGAAGGGAGGAAGGCAGGAAGGGAGGAAGGCAGGAAGGGAGGAAGGCAGGAAGGGAGGAAGGCAGGAAGGGAGGAAGGCAGGAAGGGAGGAAGGCAGGAAGGGAGGAAGGCAGGAAGGGAGGAAGGCAGGAAGGGAGGAAGGCAGGAAGGGAGGAAGGCAGGAAGGGAGGAAGGCAGGAAGGGAGGAAGGCAGGAAGGGAGGAAGGCAGGAAGGGAGGAAGGCAGGAAGGGAGGAAGGCAGGAAGGGAGGAAGGCAGGAAGGGAGGAAGGCAGGAAGGGAGGAAGGCAGGAAGGGAGGAAGGCAGGAAGGGAGGAAGGCAGGAAGGGAGGAAGGCAGGAAGGGAGGAAGGCAGGAAGGGAGGAAGGCAGGAAGGGAGGAAGGCAGGAAGGGAGGAAGGCAGGAAGGGAGGAAGGCAGGAAGGGAGGAAGGCAGGAAGGGAGGAAGGCAGGAAGGGAGGAAGGCAGGAAGGAAGGAAGGAAGGAAGAGAAAGAGAGAGAGAAAGAAAGAAAGAATCTAGTTCTAGTAACTCCTAAAAAGTTGAAAACTGGTAAATACTCTTGCAGTAGCAATGGATTTTTAAGGAAGGAAAGTGAAGTGAGGATGGTACAGAGGCTTTCAGATGGTTCAATTATAGAAAACAGGGACTGGGACTGCAGTAGCAGGAGAGTTGCTGAGCAATAACAACTGTGCTTTTCAAATTACAGTAAGTGCAATTAGACTACATAAATATACTGGTCAAATAGTGCTGTGTCTATCACAAAAAAAATTAATTTTTAAATTAAGACTATTCTGAATGTACAAGAACAGAGTGAATATTACCAGCATTTTCTTTATTTGTTTATACAAGGCCTTGTTTTATGGAATGCAAACACTGCTGTGGAGGGCAGTTACTTATGCCTAGCGCTGCACTTCGAGGTCAGTAAGAAGCTTCTGACCAACTGAGCTTATAGTGCTTTCTCCTTCAGCTCTCATACTGCAGTGGCATTCCCACTGAGTCACTGAGAATGATGCATGAACACAGATAGAATATAGATTGAAGTACTGAGCCACAAAGTGAATGCTGACAGCAGTTTCTAGATTTTTCCAAAATGAAAGGTGTATTATAGAATTTCCTAGACAACAAAAGTACCTTATCCCCTTGGGAACTAAAACATACTATGCAAAATACCTATCTGGATGGAAGAAATTGCATCTCTCCAGTTCTTTAGAACTATGAAATATTTAGACTTTCCAAAATGAAATCTACTGATTAGATCAAGTAGCCAGCCATCACACTCCACACACATTCATGTGGAATCATAAAGGCAAGAAAGGGAAGAAAGTGAGAAATGCATGAAAGATCATAGAAAATGAGAGATATGACCAAAACCCTGAAGCATCTCAGCATCAGTGACTACATATGTTTGGCGAGGCATTTCTCATTTGGATACTAATAGCAGAATGCAATAAATTTTTTTTCATGGGCAGCTTTATATTGCTAATCACTAAAGAAATCGGGTTGTAATGAAAACTAGCTCAATATGCCATTGACTATGTTATTTGGAGTTGTTTCCCTTTGATGCTTTAAGGGGTATGCTTAATATTTTAGAGAATTCACTTTTGCTAGGTAGCTGGATAACTTAGAATATTAAGGGCTAGAAGAGCCTGTGTTCCTGTGTGTTTGCATTCTTGTGTGTAGATAAGTGGGGTACAAGACAAAACAGAGTTAGGCTTCCAGGCCTACGAGGGGCTGGACATAGGTGGGGTTAACTAACAAGGGACAATTCTGTTGGATGTTGGGGTAATATAGAAGTAAGATGGATTTGAATTGGATAGTATGGCGGATGGGTGCTCAGAATGTTATAAAGATGGGAAGATTGTTATGATTTTTCTCTTTGGACCATCGGCCTTTGACCAGTAAAGCTGCTTCTCCACTTCACTCTGTGTTTTTCAATTTTTTATCCGAAGCCCTTGCGGCATCACCTTCATCTTTAAAAATGTATACTAAAACCTAAGGTAGTTTTTTTTGGTGTACCAATTTGAAGGAATATCCAAAATTCTGGTTTAGAATGGATAGTTAAAGGATACTTCATATTTTAAAGGGAAGTGTAGGTACATACCAACATTCTGCATTTAGATTTCCATTCAGTGATTGGCATAGTGGCAATGACAACTATTGCAGACGTACTCGTTACTAGTATTTGTAGAATTAGGGTAGGACAGAGGGAGAGAGAGAAAGCATACATTGCTTTGTTTTGTTTCAATTTTGGTTTAAGATTACAGGGAGAAAAAACCCTTATACTGCTTCATTTCTTCAACTTTACCAATCTAAGATGCATTTTGCCATTAAAAAAGGGCTACAAACCAAATCAATGTATCCTGGCCAAAATTAAATTCGGGATTAGCTCAGTTTAAGATTTTGTTCAGTTTCCCTAAGGAATGGCAGCACACAAGCATGATGAGTCCTTCTAAAAAATAAAAGGTAAGATTTAGCACTGCTATTTTAGACGAGGCTTCTACTAAGCTTTTTATTTATTACTTCCACTGCAGAGGGTATGCTAGTTTCTGCAGTTCCAGGCAAACCAAACCAAGACATATCAGAATTCATGATAAAATAGTCAAACTAATTAAAGTATTTCTTGAGTAATTACCTGTCATCATAAATAAAGGCTCAGAGTCTATGTAGTATACAGGTGTCACCAAAAAGCAAATTTGCAGTATTCGCTTAAGGAATTTATTGAAAAGATGCCTAGATACAATTTGAAACAATGAAGATATGGACAGAATTGCATTTCGACCCCTAAAATTCTACCCATCTGCTCTACTCACAAAAAGCACCAGCCTAAGTCCCACCTATCTCCTATTTTGAAATTGTGAATGTGATAATCCTCATTTGACTTTTAAAAAGCCTGGAAAGGTGAACATACAATAGATCTTTTCTACTTGATCTGAAATGGTGGAGAGAGTTAAGATTTTTCAATATTCACTAAAAAAAAAAATGGGAACATTGGTCACCACTCTCCCAGTCACCAAACAAAACCAAGAATATGCAACTTTGAATCTATTCTGGATAGGCAGCCTTTGAATGTGGCCCACTGACACCCTTGATGGGTGTTAAGAATCATATTTGTTAAATCATTGAAACTCCTGCTATCATTGTCACGAAAGAAAATTACTTAGAAACCTTTGGGAAGGAGTTCATGCCAGATAATAGATATCTCAGTTGTGCTGAATAGACCACCAGACAGGGCTTGCCTTGGACACAAAACTGGCTATAACAGCAATTTTCATTTTGCAGCTGCATAAATAGAGTGACTAATCCTTCCAAATTGTCAGAAAAAAACCCACAACTTTTTTTCTGTGATTCTGGGCCCATATTCTGGTGCTGAATATGCTACAAACACTGGAACAGGCTCAAGTTCTCACTGAAATAATGTAACAGGGGCAGGATCTGGCCTTTAAATTTATTAGATTAAATGCCTAGTTTAGTGAAACAGAATGTCTTTATGGCATTTAATTGAGTCAGGTAGAAGAATAATTAGCAGATGCTTATTTTAGCCTTGCATAATGAAAAAAGTTCTTTTCAAAAGTAAATAATATCTAAATTTAGAGTAATCCACTAGATATCATTGCAAGACTCGTAGGTGAAGCTTTAAAGGAATAAACACTATGAGAACTGAAATATTAGGATCCAAGACAGGACTGGTGAAATTATTATCTCTGTTAAATATTTTCATTTCTTCTCCTTCCAAATAATTATTTAATTGTTATGTCTTCCATTTACCACTATTCTTTGACCATTCTCAAAACTGGTTAGTCATGGAAGAAACAATAAGGCAAAAAATTAGAAAAGTATGCTTTGACACAATTACTTACCTAGGAAAAAGTATAAGCATCTGAAAAAAGGTCACTGCTGTACACAAATGCATTAACATAAGCAAAAAAAAAAAAAAAAAAAAAAAAAAAAAAAAAAAAAAAAAAAACCAACAAAATGAGAAAGTGAGACTTTTGTTTCTCTGTTTGTACTCTATCTATCTGAAGGTTATCCAATGAGAATTCTAAGTACACTGAGAATGCTCTCTTACAAAAATACATACTCCTAAAAATTATAGCATTAACATCTCATTGACACAACGAATTCAAAACCAGATGAAAATATTCTCATCTTTATCTGGTGCTCTTACAGTATTAATCGTTGGGATTTTTCAACTTTGTTTGTTCATTTACATAAAACTGAACAAGTGTTAACAACACATACCATAAAAGTGTGGATAAGTTCTCAATTTGAACCTGCACCATGAACTCCCAAGAAAACTTCTCAAGAGGGCTTTTATCATCATGCTCTGAACTTTCCCTTAATTCAGCACATAGTAAACTTAGACCGTTTGCTTCCTTGGATTCTATGTTAGAAAAGAGATATAAGAATTGTTTCTTTCCTGCAGAGTCTTCTCTGCAAACCACTATATGAATCTCCTCTCAGTCTCCCTGCAGACATCCTGCCTTTGTGAAACAGCACAAAGTGTTTTCAAGACCCCGTCTACTAATGACTCAGAAAAGGGATGTGCTGACCTTCGTTTAAACTTGGTGATGAGATGTTTTCAGATACACTTGTCCCTACCTAACCTAAAAAAAGAACACAGCTTCTAAACTCAGTGGGTGTTGGGCTGATAGGTGACTGAGCCATCAGATGTATCGCCAAAGGTGCTCTGCAGGGTTGTGCTGAGGACTCAGGCAGCTGAACCACCTTGGCTGCCCATCTGAAGCAGCACTGTCTTACTTCAAAGGATACTGGTGAAGAAGATCTTCACTGTCAGAAGGCTTGATCAGAGATATAATGGTAAAAATACTTGCATGACAGGTGCTCACACCATGCTACCTGACATTGTGGCACTACAGTCTGGTGGTCTTCAGAGGAAGGGCATAAAAATGGATTGAAAGATTATTGAAGTCCATAGCATCACAACTCTCCTGGAGACCAGGCACTGAAGAACAGATTTCAAGCTGCCCTAATGCTGAACTTGTAACCTGGCTTGAAGAGAATCAATTTACTGGATAAACAGATCCAGCTTTCAGATATATAATAATATCTCTAGCTGTTTAGCCCATCCCTATAAGACCACTCACACTTCGTGGCACATTTACTCAATAATCCATTTGGAAGGGCTTTTATTCTACCTTCCTCACTTCTATTTTAGAAGCCTGGACTGAGAACATATTTTGTCTGTTCCACGTCTTAGGAGCACTTTAATTTTCAGCAAATACTTTGTAACAAATATTTTCTATTATCAGGTATGCTTTCTCTTTGTAATGTGAATTCAAAGTGGGACAGATGTTGATTCTTTTTTCCTCCAGATGAAAAAAAAATCCCGATAAACAAAAAACAACCAACCCGACAAAACAAAAATTTGTTGAATTATGGCATAAATAAAACAAGACTTTTTCTGTAGGAAATTAAATATTTCCTTCACATTCTCTAACATTTTCTGAATGCTTTGATTTGCTCCCTTTCTTATAAGAAGTATTCTCATGGGTGATCTAGAGTTCTAAGGCATGCAGAGTTAATAGTTACAAAAATAATAAAGGAACAAAACGCCTTTTTTTTTTTCTTTTCTCTTGCAATAAAAATCATAGAAAAACAAAAAGGAAAAGAGAAAAAAGGAAAAAAAATTCTGAAGTAGAATATTTACCTTTTCACTCCCAAAATATCGTTCCTCTAAAGACAAGAAACTACAGTTCTTCCTTCCTTTATAATAAGACTGTTAAGTTAAACAAAAAAGTGAATTCTTATGTAATTTTATGAGATTCCACACGTACTGAGGAAATTGTAACTGACATGAATGAAATAATGTGAGACTATTACCATAAAAATTCTGATTTGTTTCTCTCAGTGAGTCTAGTTTATTAAAGTCCTAGCAATATATCAAAAACTGGCAATCATTAGGAAATGGTACATATTTTCAGAAAGAATATCCTGCCTATGTCATCTCATTATCGACTATTTTGACGATAAAAAATGTGCTTTAATGATATAATTAAGGACAAGTCTTTGATTTTCAGGGGTTTTGCTGCCAATAAAACTATCTTATCCTACTATTATATGGAATACAGCAAACTGGTTTCTGCACCAAATCTGTCTTTGCCCAAATTTTCTATGACCTCCAATTAAAACCAGTGTAGTAGGCCACACAACTCAAGCAGAAAGACATGAAATAATTTCTTTGAAACACAATGAAATGAAAGCAAAGCAAATAGAAGCAAGATTTGGAACAGTTCACCTTGTATGTTTCTCCCTTTCTGCAGTCAAAAATATCACATTAGGTAAAGTTTCCTGAAGGACTAATCACTGGCTTTGACAGCACAATTTTTGGAACACTGGGTAAGGACAAATATTACATCTGCATGTTTAGGGTCAACATATGAAATTGACTATATAGGAAGCAGTTCAGTGTACGTACACAGGTACATAGCACATTCAAAAAGTATTTTCTTATCTTTTACCTATATAAACCCACTGTTTAGATTCACTGTTTCTTAATGACAGATTCAGGTATAATTACAATAGTAGCTGTACATGCAAGGTGTTTGTGCAAGATCTGTAGCCCATGGAGTTTACAGAACTTTTTTGTTTGTTTGTTTGTTTTTTGTTGTTGTTGTTGCTGTTGTTGTTTGGTTTTGAGGTTAGTATTTTTTTCCTAAACTTTTAAGATATGCCACATGTTTCCATGCAGAGAAATTAGCACCTCAAAATGTCACAAAGGTAGAAAAACTTCTCTGTTTTAGCAAGTTTAGCCCATTCATTCCACAGACATTAAACATGTCTGAGTGCTGCTGTGCAGCTCAAAATTCAGTTCTACAACATTGACATTACCTTTTCTTAACAGAGGCTCTAACATGTAATCACAAACTAGGGAATTTTTCCTTACCACTTCCCATTTTATAATCATTAAGGATCATTGCTTTCTATGTTCCAGCTTTGCCTTCTTTTTCTGCACAGCTGAATTCTGTGCCCAGTTCTCTCTTCCCCAGATTCTCTTGGACAACGAAAAGAGAATGTTTACTTCTTATTTCTTTTCTCATTGAGAAAACTCATATCTGGTACAGTTTGAAAATACCACTTACCTGAGCTGTCATTGGCAAAACACTCTGGAAGACAAGAAAAGAATGGAAAACAGGGACATCTCTTTTCTCGAGTGAAGCTTTGCTCTTACATTTTACAGCTGCAAATAGATCTTTGAATGGTGTTAAGGTCAGTAGCTCAAAAAGATGAGTGTCATTCCAAGCCCGCTCTCTCACCTTCGTGTGGTCATTTGCAACCACATCAGTAAGATGATGATGAACTGTGCACACTTAACTCATCCAGATAATTTTAATTTTTTTTTTTTTTTTTTAATCAAGCACACTACTATAACGCAATCTGATGTAGAGCAAAAGTTAGATACAGGGAATATTTTTATGCAGAAATGTACCACAGGTGAGCTGCTGCTCTTTGTGAAAAATGTTAACTATCTGGACAAAAAGACAGCATGTGGTTTATCAAAGACATATTTTCAAAGGGAAATAATTTTTATTTTAATTATTCTATCTATTCTGCTGCCTCCTATATATGAGAGAAAAAAAATAGTACTTTAAAAAGAGAGGACTTCAAAAGGAAATTTTCTAGTAAAGCTAGTTGATCCACTGCAACCCATTTTCCTCTAATAACTGCATCCTGAAGTAGATAATATTCAGTATTACAGAATCTGTGAATGATGGGGGTCAGGACACCAGGTAGATAACAGGAAAAATACATTTATGATTTCAACTTAATGGAGGTAGATTAATATCTTGGTTCTCTATTTTTTTATCTCTGTCTTTCATAAACATATTACCTTATCCAGCCTTAAGAGTGACATAAAGGAGTGAGGATGAAAGTCTGCTGACTCCTGCACTGAGACGGTAGTGATTCTTCCCAAGATGCCTACTATATTCAAGAACAAAGTGTACCTTCAGAGTAATTTGCTAGGAAAAGTGGAACACACTTGGGCCACACTTGGAAGCAGCCCAATAATAACCAGAGATCGCATCAAGGCATTGAAAACATGCTTAAATACTAACGTAGTAAAAATGTTTGTCACATTCTAACATGAAAGAAGAAATATACTCATCCTCTAGATAAACAAACAGATATCTGAGCTGTCAAAATTGATTCTTTTCCAAATGCCTTCTGTAAGATTAGGGGAGTGGATATGGGTATAGCTTGAAATACGTCTCTGAATTCTCATCTGGATTTCTTAGGAAAAAAGGCTAAAATAGAGCAAAATACTGTTATAAGATTACACACAGAATTACACACACAGAGAATTAACAAGGTTGGAAAAGACTGTAGAGATCCAACCTTTACCTAGTTTAACAACTTATCTAACACCAGTCTAACATCTAAACAATCTAAACCATCTAAACAATCTAAACCATGTCACTAAGTTCATCATCCAACCTATCTTTAAACACATCCAGAGATGGTGACTCCACCACCTCCCCGGGAAGCCCATTCCAATGGGAAATCACTCTCACTGTGAAAAAGTTTCTCCTGATATCCAACCTAAGCAAATCATAAGCTTATAGTACTAAGTCAAAATCCGTTTCTCTTTGAGAGTGAAGGAATTTTAGAATATATCACAATGCCTTAAATTTAAAATTCAGTTATTGGATTGAGACTTTTGTGTTGAATATTATTCTATGTAAGAAAAGATGTAAACTGACAGGAAACAAACCTGCCTTCTATAGACCTCTATCAAGGATTCCCTTCAGAACCATAAAACTATTGAAGATTACTTTTTATAAATTTATACTTTAAGAATTTTTTCTAAGCATGAGTTTCAGTTTTAATAGTTAACCCACTGATACAGAAGAATTGAGGTTGTAGTAAACTGATAACTTCCTTAGGCTCCAGATCTTGACTTTCTTGATAGATGACAACCTGGATTAACCCATGTTTTGCCCAATGTCCTTATGTTGGCTATTCAGCAATGATGATAATTCACTTAGCCTCTTTCTGCAATCCTGTTCAGCTCCACAACTGATCTAATCAGTCTGCTGATATGAGGAAAGAACAAGTCTATGTTATGTAGATCCAGATTTCCATGAAGTTCAGTCAAAAGTCATGAAATATTACTCTTCAGTAACAAGAATGTGTTAATAGGAGTCAGTCACAGCAGTATTTCATATGTACTGTAGTTTTATCTATTAACATAATAAGATAAAATTTTAGCTGATTTGCAAAGCAGTAGGTGCATTGATAAGTGTCTATATTAACCTGCAAAAACTAACATTTTATTTCCTATTTCCTGAGCTTTTATGATGAGCAAATATTGATTTACGGAGTTGGTGGCCAGGATATTGTTCTAATTTCTTGCTTTATATACCCTTATTTACCAAAAGTAAAATAAACTCATTAAGTGTTCTGTTGAGATCGGTCCAGAAATCATATTTAATATTCCTATCTTGTACCCTTGCACAATGTTTATTTAATGGAAACCCTTTTTTCTAAAACTAAACAAAAACACCCCCAAAACACCCCAAACCAACAACTGCATGCACACACATGAAGACAACGATGGACAAGAGGCTACAAATTTGTTCAATCAAATCAGTAAAAAAGTTTCCCTAACATTTTCAGTATCCTGCTTCATTCAAAGAAATAATTTTATTCATATTAGAATCAATAAATTATACAACAAGCATTTAATAAGCCAGCCTTGGGTATATTAGATGAAATAGAAATATCACTGAAAAAAAGGATCTTTAAAATAATCTTTCCAGATAAAAAAAAAAATTCTTACTAGTTTGTTTGTTTTTTTTTATCCTTATGGACAAAGAAGCAAAGTATGGTTTGTTTAGGTAAATTCTACCTAAAAAGTATAAATACAATTAAAAAATACATAGTTATCCCTTAATCATAATTAAAAATAGTCTGAATTAATTTAAATTGCTTGAATTTATGCCTTGATTTTGTTGCTATCCAGTACCAAGCCAAATGCCCTCCGGAAGCACAGGTTGTTCTGTCGGAGACCTGTTGTGCTTCACTGTACCACAAGTGATTAATAGCTTTGCCCTATTGCGGTGACTTTGTGGCTAAAAGTGCATGTGATCATCATAAGTCATTGTACCAAACGCTTCTTGCAATGTCAAACAGTAATCTGGTTCTCCAGTGGATACACTTTGAAAGAACACACAGATTCGAGAGTACTAAGTATTCAATTCCTCTCTCCCCCTCCCCCTCCTCCCAAAGAAAGAAAAAAAAAACAAAACAAAACAAAACAAAAAAAAACAAAACACACAAAAAACCAGAGGCTTTTATTTGGATACCAAAAATTAAAATGTTTCACTAGTCACTTATGCACATTTCAGTAGTGTAATATATGTCTATATGCAGGGACATGGATATACAATCATGTCAGACATCTGATTTACTATTTGACGTGGATTTAAGTTTAGATATAAAAATGGCCTCTAGTCAGCAAATCATTTTTACAACTTCTTATGGGAAGATAGGAATATTGCTTTCTTCTCTATTTGACAGCATTTACTTTTTGCTCAAAGCTATCAGATAGAATTTGAACTTTGGACAAGATAACTTTTATTTTACAACCCAAAATGTAAAATCTGAAGGAATGATCCTTCTTATTTTCCCCCCTCCAGAAAAGATGCACCATGAGATTAATAAGAAATTAAACACTGGGTATTTCTGACATTGATTTCTTTCTCCTTTGGTTGCGTTCTGTAAAAAAAGCTATATATATATGCTGAATATTAAGAACAGAGGAACCGTTTAACGCCAGTGTAATCAAGATGAATGATAACTCTGAACAGTAGTGCTACATCTAGTCAGAATAGGAGAGTGAGGTTTTTAAGACATTCACAATTTTCTTGTAGCTTATCAATTTAATGTCACTAAAAGCAAAGTTTCCTATAAAACAGGAAATACCAGCATTCATTTTGAGTATATTTCATAGAATTTACTGTGCAATTGCAAATACTTTTAATAGGTGGTTGACAAATAAACAAATTTTGCATTACTTTATTGCTATCTATTTAAAGGCATGCATCTGTCAACTGGATACATTATATTGCATTTGTTTTAGCAAGAAAAAGATGTTTACTCTTACAAGATAATTTACTGTAGCCAGCTGTGTGTTGTGATCTCTCAGAACAGGAATCAGTCAATTTGCAGCATCGGGATCAGGACCCTCTGAACCCACAACTGCCCACAAGACATACAAGCCTTGAGTGCATGGTGCTGATAATCAGAGGATCCAGGAAATAAAGACTATATACAAGCTGTACAAGGGCCAAAATGGAGTCTGTCTTTATTGCAAAATCATCAAGGAGTCAACTTCTCTGCGAGGCTGGAGAGGGAGAGGGAGAGAAATCCAAGCTTAATTCTCCCAGCTACCAAAGGTCTCTTGCGCAAAATGAGAAATCCTTAAAACAGCCTATCTCCTTTCCACCTCTTGTACAAGGTCCACTTAACCCTCCTATGGTCATACATAATATAATAAATATTTTAGAAATATTTTAGAATTCCCTAGTTTAATTTCGTAGTCAATCATTTTCTAATATTACTTTCTAAAGAGGACAGTATTTCTAGTTTAAACCATTGAAACCTGATCTTTTGGGTTTAATTTGCTCCTACTTTAATTTTTCCTGCCCTTTTTTTGGCAATTTTCTGTCAATCTTAGTGAAAGAACGTGCTAGACCTGAGTCTGAACAAATCCTAGTAGTTTGTGTTTTCTTTACAGAAATAAAACTAGAATTGCTATTTCTGACTCTCGTCTGCAAAAAGGAAACAGACAAACAAGACCTCTCTGCCAAAATTTTTTTTTCTTTTTCTCTTTTTCTTTTTTTTCTATTTTTTTTTTCTTTCTTAAGTTGCCGTACAACAAGGTTTTGTAGAAGTCATCCCATTTTTTTTTCTGACTAGGAAAACTTAGAAAGCTGTGCTTCCTCTTCTCTCCTGAATACTGTCATTATTCTTTTCAATAGTTCATAAAAAGTATTTGGTCATGTATTCACAGTTAATATGTGTGATCTTATGTCCCTTGAAAGGATATGGTTTGTTAACAAGGGCCTATTTCTCCTGCCCTGCTTTCTGCACTGCAGATAAGGTAGAGACTTCTGCAATGAGAGAAAAGATGACATTTCACAAGGGCTGGTGAGAACATCAAGCAGGGGAGAGGTGCTAGAAGGAACAGTAAGAATTACTGAAACCCATCATTCAAATACGTAGCAGGGAAAGGGAAGTTATGCTTACAACTACTCTGATTCTATTCTTTCTCATCCACTCAATTTTTTTTTATTTTTTGAAAACCCTTTGTTTCACCTTCTGTTCTAATAAGAAACTACCTTTGTATAGCCAAAGTCCTCTTACGCATTGTAGTGGTTTTAAGCACTGTTTAGCATTCAGGGGTGGGTGAGTTCAATAAAGGCAATGGAAAAAACTGAATAGAATGGTCAGCAGGGGGACTTTATATTACAAGGGAATTAAATTAGAGAGGTAGGGTGATGACTAGTTGGAAGGGACAGGGGTGTCTTTCCCTTCTCGCTCTCTGGAAGCACCTTCGGCCCTTCAGCCTCTCTGGAAAACACAAACACAGGTGAAAACCAACCAGCTCCCTCTCCTCCCTTTGTCTGAATACTTGCTCCCAGGTTGAGAGGAATGGGTGGAATCCTGCTGGGGGCCTGCAGACACTGGGCACTGGAGCTGTGATGCTTCTCCCAGCAGCAGCGGCTGAAAAAAGAGAGCAGGGCGGGGCCGTGCTCCGACTTTTCAAGCCTTTTCCATCGTCGCCTGAATGTCGTCACCTTCTTCCTGGTCACGCTAGCTCCCCATTCATCCAGTTAGTTGGGCTCCACCTCACTTGTGGTGTTTTCTCGTTGAAGGAACTCACGAGTTCAGTCGTTAGGTCCCATCTTTGTTCTTATGGNCCGGCCCGGGGGGGGGGGGGGGGAGGGGTGGGCGGCCCCGGGAAGCCATTGTGCCCATGCGGGAAGAGACGATCCCCGTGCACCAGGAATGGCAGAGGCAGGGAGGGGAGGGGGCTAGAAAGCCGCCACCTGGCCCCTGGCCTCGGGGACACCAGGATCGGCACAGGTCCCGCTCT